>BROG01000834.1:157500-222500 GCA_030159075.1 Atrina japonica
TGAGATAAGTAATTGTATATAATGTTATATTTCTAGATAAAAATAGCAACTTTTCCTGAAATACCATAATGGTTTGCAAAGACCGTTCAATCAGGAAGATTCCATTTCTTTATCAAAACTGATTCTTCAGAAATATGCAACGCTTGATTATGATCCCCAAAGGAACCTTAGGAGATTTAACTGGGGTTAACTGCGCTAAAATAGCTTTAGTTGTCATTAAAAACTAGATTTTACTCTTTTTGTTATCTTGAGGCAGTTGCATCTACAAAAGATAAAACAGAGTATTATATTTAAAACATTTTATTGCACTGGATAACAATTCTCTAGAATTTACGTCGCCATTTGTTTTCCCATTATTTTGTTTTTCATTTCATAAACATACCTTTTTGTGTCACATTGAAAATCTCCCGTAATTGTTACTTTCTTGTTCAATGTATTATCTTGTTTGCCAGATAATTCGAAACGTTTCGATGCTAGAGGACACTTTTTACCGGTTAATTTTAGAAAATACCGATATGTTTCGTACGTCTCGTTCTGATTAGAGTGATAAGGAGTATAGTTATCACATCTCCTATAATGGATTGAGAATTCAAATCACATTGTAAGCTGATACGGGTTTCAGTTTTCGACGATATCCCAAACGTATTATATTTCATAGCTCAATCGTTTTATTGCCCTGTAATTAAGTATGGCGGTAAGTAAGTCCTACTCTTGTATTCAATATACTTCAGGTGTTCTTTTTCACGATGTTTTGAATTTTACAGTATATTCGACGGCAAATATAACATATTTGAATCCCCGCAAATGAAAAGTCTGTTTCACAAAGTTATAGATAGTATATACTATTTCGTCATTTACTTGAGTGATTTGTACAATATCAAGATGCGTCAAGTATACATTGTAAGGGACGTTTTGTCCTGTTGTAATATCTGTGATAACAGAAATTGATGCCATCATCCTTCCAGATAGCAGACGATTCAAAACCATAAAACGGAAACAAATACCTTATTATCTTTGATTGATATGAACGTTATGACGTCAAAAGGTCTACGGAATTAAATGAATTAACACGAAGATTCGTATCATCAGATAGTTTCAAACAAACATCTAGCTTGTTCTATACATTTGATCGAAAAACATAAATGACATGTAAAATACAAAAGTGAAAACAGAAATAGTAAAGTTATCGTATCGATAAAAGTACTTCCCCTGATAAGGCTCCTGATGTCAAGATTTGTCTAAAACTTTGGTATTATGTTTATAATATCAAAATTGGATATACGATAACCTAGAGATATGTTATCTTGGATATGCAGAAATATATATCCAGGCAATACAAAGTAGACATATCAAACTGTACTGTTAAATACTATTTGTAATGAAAAGATGGTGGTAAGTTTTAATGTGGAATCAGAAATTGTGGTACTATGTATCCCAGAATTCATAGTTTACTTGTTTATTTCACACACACACACACACACACACACACACACACACACACACACACACACACACAACACATACACACACACACACATCCTACTTTCGTTTTCAATTGGTCAACATTTGATGAAAAGGTTCAATATTATGCCATAATGGCCCTGGACCATTTTGAGGTTTGATTTTGCATCATTGCGTGACGTCACCTGAGTATTTTCATTCATATTTAAAATATAAATAATATAATATTTGTTGTTTTAGTTCCACTAAGAATGTTTCATTTATATCAGAAATTTACAAGGAATAGGGGAAGTGGCATATACATTGAAATCCTACAGATTTTATGCCGAGTGTGTTGCAAAGAAGCATTTACTGTCCGATCCAAAGAGGTGTCTGAAAAAACCCGGGCCAGGAATCAAGTCTGGTAGAACGTGATGTGTTCTACTCCTTTGTGAGATGTAGTAGACAATACTGTGTTTTCATTTTGTGCATATACTTGCGCTTAATCCGATGATTATGCGGCGGATCAAAATGTATGTGACGGAAGCTGGCTGGTACTTTAAGATAAAATGTATTCACAGTTGTCATTGAAAATGGGCAAAAGAAATTTCTGCTAACAGGGACAGACGTTGGGGATGTATTCTTATTGAGTTGGTTTCAAGAAACAAACTACAGAAAAGTTTCTCGTTCCTTCACACCATGGGTGCATTCCCTTTTCCTTTATGCTATGGGTGTTTTGTAGTATTTATCTGAGATCGTTTGTGCCTTTCAATATTTAATTGAGAAACAAACGTTCTCAAATAAAAACAAATGATCAAGCAAATGCCATAACAACTAATGTTTATCACATATCAACACTCAAAGATAGTATTTAGTATATAATTGTTTAACATTTTTCTATATATTTTTAATTAACACTTTCTTGACGCAGTTAGTAAATTTCCTTATTTTTCCATTTAATCAAAACAACCGATTGTTTTTGTTGTTATCAGATAAACCATACGCTCAAGCAAATCTAACAACACCCAATGTTTAGCACATATAACACCTTTTTGACGTAGTTTGTAAATTTCTCTATTTTGCCATTGTATCGAAAACAACCGAGTGTTTTCATTGCTTTATTTCTAGCAAGTTATCTATCAACATTATCCTTTAAAGCGTAAGTAGTCACTTTCAATTTCTAAACTTTATTACGCCTGATCACTCCTAACATGAGTCTTCGGTCAAGTCCAATGATAAGAAGTTTAACACCTAGTGACATGGCATTGTCATGAGTTTTCAATGATTTCCAGTATATAAAATGAGGTTTAACACCTGATCACTCCTAACATGAGTCTTCGGTCAAGTCCAATGATAAGAAGTTTAACACCTAGTGACATGGCATTGTCATGAGTTTTCAATGATTTCCAGTATATAAAATGAGGTTTAACACCTGATCACTGCGGCCATGAGTCTTCGGTCAAGTCCAATAATAAAAAGTTTAACAGCTAGTGACACTGTCATGAGTCTTCAATGACTTCCGGTATACAAAAGGAGGTTTAACACCTGATCACTGCGGCGATGCGTCTTCGGTCAAGTCCAAATTATAATAGGAATTTTAACAAGTGACATTGTTGTGAGTCTTTTGTTAATTCCAGAATACAATAGGATTAACACCTGGTCACACCTGTCGTGAGTCTTCAATGGATTCAAGATTATAATAAGAGGTATAACACCTGATCAAACCTGCGGTGAGTCTTTGGTCAATTCCAGATTATAATAGGAAGTTTAACTCCTATCGACATTGTCGAGATTCTTCGGTCAATTCCAGATTATAATATGAATTTTAACACCAAGAGACACTATCGGGAGTCTTCTGTCAATTCCAGAATACAATGGGAGAATTAACACCTGGTCACACCTGCCTTAAATGCTCGGTCGATTCCAAATTATAATAGAAAGTTTAAAACCTGCCGTGAGTTTCGGTAAATTCAATTCAAAATTATAATAGGAGGTATAATACCTGATCACACCTGCCGTGAGTCTTCGGTCAATTCAAGATTATGATAGAAGTTTAACACCTAGTGACACTGTGGTGAGTCTTCGGTCAATGCCAGATTACAATAGAAGATAAAACACCTGGTAATAGTCGTCTTGAGGTTTCTATGGATTATAGATTACAATAGGAGATATAACACCTAGTCACAGCCGCCATGAGGATGCTCAAAACATCAGATTACAAAAGTTTAACATCTGGTCACACCTGCCGTGAGTCATCACTCAATGCCAGATATTACAACAGAAGGTAAAATATCTGACCACACGTGCATTGAGTCTTCTGTCTTTTCAAGAGTACAATAGGTTGTATATATCACCATGTCACACCTGTCGTGAGTCTTCGGTCAAATCCAGATTACAATAAGAGGTTTAAAACCTGGTCACAGGCGCCGTTAGTCTTTTGTATATTTCAGATAAAATATGAATCTTTTACCAATTCCAGATTACAATAGTAGGCATAACTCTTGGTCACAGCTGCCGTGGGTCTTTCCAAAATATCAATAATTAAAATTGGAGGTTTAAATGGGCATTCGATTTTTTTTTTTTTCTACTACTTAGAGTGATATACATATCCATGAAAATTCTTTAATTTTTATACATTTTGTAAAAGTTGCTTGAGTAACCCAGGTTTGTCACACTGAAATTGATAAAATCTACCTTACATATAGATGTACAGTAAAACCTGTATATAGGGGCCACCATAGGGACCAGAGAATATTGACCTTTATGTGCAGGTGACCCTTATACACAGGTTTAATTTAGTTGAAGTGTGCAGTCAAGGGACTTTTCAAAACTGGCCTTTATAGACAGGTGATCCTTATATACAGGTGGCCGCTATAGCAGGTTTTACTGTATATGTATATACAAACCACATTGGTACTGACCTTATTTTCACAAAGTATCTGATAATATCAGATTTTTATTTGTTATTGTACATCAAGTACAAGTAGTAAAAGTAGAAAAAATATAATTTGTTTGGTAACACAGCTTATCTCCCTTTAACTCAAGGACACACCTGTGGTATTCTATATAACAATAGAAAGTATACCACCTGTTCACATTTGCAATCTCTCTCTCTCTCTCTCTCTCTCTCTCTCTCTCTCTCTCTCTCTCTCTCTCTCTCTCTCTCTCTCTCTCTCTCTCTCACACACACACATCATCCTTACAGGCAAATACAAACAGTACGAGATCCATTATTCTATTTTGGGTAATCTAAAAGACCAGATAATTGGATAAAGCGAAATGAATTATAATCGACAAAGTCAAGTGCTGATTTAGTTCATTCGAAGAGACGCAGTAATTTGATTTACCGTCACATTTCTGTATGGAAATTTTACATATCCATAGGTGATAATGGGACCGCAATTTGGAATTCAGTGGTGTTTCCAAACGTCAGTTTTGATAGCGCACTGCCTATTACCAATCGACTTTTCGAAGACGAGTAGTTCCAGTCACATTTTAGGTCACCTTGAACTAGCTATACGTATTTACGTCTACAATTATAAACGTTCATCTTCTGGCAACTATTAACATTAGTTTATGCCATATGGGAGATGTTTTTACATCTATGTTACAGTGCCACGAACGTGTAAATAAATCTCACTTATATATTACCAAAATGTTTTTTGACTTTAATATCGTTTGCATGTTTGTTTGTCTGTTTGTTTAAATGGTGTTTTACGCTACAATCAACATTTTCTCAGTTTTATGATGGCAGCAAGTTTGAATGGTAAAGAAAAAAACAACTCGGGTATAGGTCTACCAATTTAGCACATGTTTACAAACACAACGAGTCATACGTTAAATCATAACAGGTGTGACAAACTTCTTGTTGACACAAACATATTTAAGATTTAGTAATGCATAGAATCCGTGCAAAACAATACGTTTTATCTGTATAACCTATTGTTTGAAAATAGATAAACATATTGTTTTGGTTTTTGACAAACTCGGATATTCCACTTTTGCTTGGTAGACCTTTTTTTGGAGACAGCTTCAGCAAGTGCTTATCTGTATATTATCACTACGTAGCAGTCTCTAAGCATGAACATTTCATTTTAAAGAGTTTCTTTAAAAAATAAACACATATCAAATTATGTGTCTAATATATCTTTTAGATACATAAACAATATGATAGCTTGGATTTGGACATCTCTTGGTTTGCAGATTTATTTATTCTAAAATATATCTGCAAATGTGAGTTTGTGATTTTTCAGTGATGCTTAATCCTCCATGGCACCTGATCCCATCTCTTGATTTATAGAGGTCCGTGTTTGTTAATTTTTTTACCAGATTTGTATCTATATCGTGGACATCCTAGTGTTTTATACATTGGTATCTGATACTTTTTATGTAGAATATTGATGATAGGAAAGGTGATATCATCATGTATCTCGTGTATTTTAGTTGTTAGTTAGCGGTCAACATCTATATTAAGTTAAATGTTTAAGTATGGAGAACGTATGCTACATTCTGTGGTATCGTTTTATCTCACGTTTATATAATAATGTCATTATTAATCGAAAACATAGTCAATATTAGAATATCAAGGTAAAGTCCATTGTCAGTTTCTTTTTCATCTCATTCAGAAGCATCTGAAGTAAATAAACTTTATATAAAAAACAAACAGGATATCGAATGGAGGCTCACATTTATACCCATTGGTTACCTACATATTGTATGATGAAAGACTTAATTTCCAAGTACAAACGTATTGTAAATTACAAAATCAAGCACCTGTTTATCTTTAGTGCTATGCATTTTAAATACCAAAATATATTACAGAATTTTATTTTTCACTATAAAGGATAAAACGTCCAAAATAAATGTTCAAAACAGTGGCTTGTGTCAATAAGACTAATAAAAATACGTATAATTTCGTAAGAAGGATGGATATCATACGAGACCATACACTATACCTAAGTGACTTGCCAAATCCGTCTTATACCAAACACTGTAAAATTACAACCTTACCTTATGAGTTATGAATCAAACATACGAAATATCTAAATGAAAATAACCAGTTGATAACACCAGTCACTTATATGTTGTCCAAACCTTTAGGTTTCTTTGATCTTAAAGGATGGCAAATATATATATATATATATAGAGAGAGAGAGAGAGAGAGAGAGAGAGAGAGAGAGAGAGAGAGAGAGAGAGAGAGAGAGAGAGAGAGAGAGAGAGAGATTATCATTGTATAGGATTTGAAAAAAGGTGATTGATGTAATACATATTCAACAAGCAATATAATTATTATCTTTCGCAAAATTGTAATATAAATCAAGTCAAGTCAGAATGTTTAAAATTTTATTTATTTAATAAAATCATTTTTGTGCTTTTAGTTTTACATCAAACTCGAATATTTTCCGACTAAACAGTGGTTTACAGTTTTTAATACAACATACTAGGTAGACTACCAACCTATTATAAATAATCTGGTAAACTTCACAAAATCATTTTACATTTATGTGGGTCTCGAACCCGCGATGACTGGAGCTGAGATAATTGATATTAATTTGCGATGCTCACACCGTTTGACGTTTCTAAAATATTCTAATAATAAGAAATTTTCTAATGGTATCAATTTAAAAAAAAAAATGGTATAAAAAATATAAAGCAAAAACATAAATCTTCATAGAACTGCTAATTTTCATCGCACTCACACTTAGTTTGGCAACAACATATTGTGTTTATATTTGTTTTATGAATGAATAACACCAATGACATTTCCTAGTATTTTTATGTCTATTAGCGTTTTTTTATTATGGAGGGGAAACCCAGTTACAATGTACTCGGGAAGAAATATCCGACCTTCTGTAGGTAAATTGAATCACTTGATCAGTTAACTAGATACGATATTACTGTGCTCGAACCCGAGCTATTTACATGCTTTAAAAGTAAATAACATTGAATTAATATAGACATCACTTACCTTTTAAGTCCTTGGATTATAGTTATTTCAGCGTATATTCGTATTATCCAGATCCTGCAATCTATGAAATCAATATTTCAACGATACGGAAAATTTTAAAGAAAATCCCAAAGTTGCTCTATATAAATAACAGTTGTGATGAAGATGCTACACACACTCTAGGGCATAGTTATAATTCATCTCATCCCAGGGTAATGCAATTGATTTGATCGATCAGTCTTGATACTGTCAAAGTTCTGTACAGTAAAATAGTACCAGAAACTTACAACGGGAAATTTTCTCTCCTGCCGTAGTGACACCTCCCGCTTGGAAAGATAATGCAGTTATGAGTTTTAATCAATAGACATGCAGATGTCAGTGTTAAAATGCTTGAGAAAAGGCACTGGCAGATTTTAGATCGGAGCCGCAAACGAACAATTAATGTTGTATTCAAAGGCACACAGACACAGCATTCATATGCTATTTTTCATTATACTATAGTAAACAATACGATTTTGTCTCTGTAACATTCCAGAAACGTTTAACCGACAAAACGATATCAAAAAGAAAATAGAAACTTATGTATAGTAACTTAATATTGATTAAAAGTAGCATTTTGTAGAAGTTATATCAGAACTTTCTTCAAATTATCACAAAAACACCGGATATTCTCTACTATTAAAATGATAAGAGAACTGTTTATAGAAGCGCTCAATAATTAACTCTTTACAATATCTATCTTGATCGAAATCCAGTCACTTATCGAATAGTTTTGAAGTCCCACCTACACATTAAGATGTTCGTAAATAATTCATCTTTTGTAATATATATATATATATATATATATATATATATATAGTCGAAAACAATTTTATTACAGTCTATTGGGGTTTGGTTTTCTTTCAAATTAAACATGGGTTTCAGAATAACCGGATAATGCTGGTAATGTAGAAATTCGCCCTAGTAATCAAAATCATTTCAAATAATATGGATATTTAATGTAACAGGGTTCAACATAAGTAGGTTTTACTGTATATATTGAATTCAACATGCTCTCAATACAAATATCACTTCTGTGAAACAAATGTCTAGGACAGTTAGCAAAGATATCTAATAGCAATCCTTTTCATATTCAAATTTACTTGACCGATAAAGGAGACGGTTTCACACACAACTTGTAAATGCAATGTAATGCTACAAATCAAGTATTGCTTTCTGTGATACCCAAAGCGTATTAATACACAAAAGTCATCTCGGAAACAGAATGATTATATATCTATAACCACAGTGTATTGACCTCTGCAGCATCCATTGTCGAATCTTACAAAGATTTCGGTATAAATGAAGAATTTTCTATTTGTATTGTTAATTGCATGTGAAACAATTCATCTTTTTTATATTGATAGCAAACAAGTGATGTTATAAACAAGTGTCCTCAGAAACGTATTGAAGTCCGTTCTCAATCAGAAGTATAAATTATCTGGTTCTAAATTGCTTAGACAAACGTGTTATTAGTTTCGTATAGCCTGAAGTCAAATTATCAGATGTTATCACAGGGTCAAAAACTCCATCTCGCATGGTTATTTCAATTGTGAGAAAACAAGTTCGCTGCAAGTATGTTGTCAATGTGCGATGCTTTTTGTGTTCACAGCCGAGAAAAATTGTCATACATAATAACAGAAAAAAATAATGAGACCAGTAATCAAATCACACCAAAGACTGGCAATTCAACTCAATACCATAGCTTCATTGTAAAACAAAGTCCTTCCGAATACTGCTCTAGATATATTTTCGATATGTGACATTTATAGTTAACTTAAAATAGTTTCTGTAACCGGTCGTAGATACTGTTTTACTGGTGTTTGCATCCTTACAAATAGTTACCAAAGCTACAGCTGTACGTGAAATTCCATGAATTTCAATTGGACGCATATCAATACAGAGATGAGATAATACGCATTCCGTCCCACTTGAATTTGTCTTAATTAACCAACCACTGTAGCCAGATTTGGACTTGCCCATTTTGAAGAATGGTACTAAAGTCCACTGTCAAATTAGGAGTCAATGATTTAGAATTCTAATGTTTTGATATTAAAAAGAATGGCAAACAAAAAATTCTATATTTTGCATTTAAAAATAAATGACAGAAGACAATATCATATATTTTGTGATCAAAACGAAATGACAAAAATAGATAGATATGTTTGATTTAAACGAAATGACAAAAAAATAGATATGTTTTACTCTTTAGAAGAAATACAAAAATATATACATCGTTTGCTCTTTAGTAGAAATGCAGGGAATTGATCAACATAAAGAAGGGGTGATAGAAATATAAATAGTCTCATAAGTCTCAAATACCAAGGTATAATTCATTAGGATGTCCAGTACATAGGTAGAAATCTTGTAAAAAATGGACAAACACGGATCTCTTGAAATCAAGAGGTGGGATCAGGTGCCATGGAGGAGTAAACATCGCCCGTAGACCAGTCACACCCGCCGTGAGTCCACAGTCAAGTCCAAATGAAATACGTGAGGAACTAATCCTCGTCATAATTGGTAGAGACGTCTCAACAACCGCCAACGAAAAGGCAACTCAACATTTCACTTTGTGAAACGGAGTAGTCTCAAACAATATTATTATACCGACCGCTAAATTTGCGGAAGTTGACATAAATCGCGGTTTCCAATATCCCTGTGTCAATATATTGTCAGTGAGTAGGTTACCTCTGCATATGAAATTTTCATATGTTGTACACGCCTTGTCATATCGGATTATTGTGAAATACAAACTCCATATGTGGGTGGCTGTGGGATATTATTACTTAAATGTGGAAAATAACGATGGGAAAGCCAAAATGCCGTATAGCTTAGTTATTAATTTCCCGTTTGTGTCCATAGTTAATAAAATTTCTAAGTATGAAGCTTGTGTGCTTGATTCTTTTGTATTTTTAATTTCTAGTTAGCTGGGATATATCGCATTAACATATGTATGAAAATTGTCATCGTTAATTGACAAAACATCGTCAATATATCTAAATGTCAAATCAAAGGACAGGGCTCTCTATTTCTTCTTTTGATTCAGCAGTTTCTGAATGAAGTCTGCTTCATATGAACAAACGAACAGGTCAGCCAATAAAGGGGCACAATTAGTTCCCATAGAGATGCTGACAGTTTGTTGAACGACTACGTCTCCGAAGATTATTAATATATTGTCTATTAGAAATTCCAGCATATTTTTTATATCAACTTCAGTGTATTTATGTGTAGAATCAGAATGGTTTTTGACAAAATTATACCTTTATTCTGTTATTTAGAAAAAATTGATGCCTATATTCTGGTATATAGAGAAAATGTTAGAAATGTATTGTTATGTTCTGTTATTTAGAGGAAAAGACAGAAATAGATACATACAACTATTGATATTGAACCACCATACACGTATCGGATCCATAAAAAATGAATACATTACATGATCCAGAAATATACCACCAGTAGAGAATGAAATACATTATTTGGCTTTGTATGATACCACTTTATCTTTAGAAAAAAACACATGCTTTTCAAATTGGAGCTCAACTGATGAAGTCTAATTGACAGAAACGATATCGTCTTGAGTATTATAACTTTGGTATTATGTTCATAATATCTATAGTACTGCAAAAACCCTTATGCCAGAAGCGGCGTAAATCTGATGTTGACAGTCAAAATCCAAGAAGAAATTAGGAAAACACTTTTTTCTTCAAATTAATGGTATCAAATGTGTATTTTCTGCAGTTATTTTATTCTGCATGAAAAAATAAAAGATTTTTGACATCATCGACGGATGTTTCTTCGTCAGTAAAAGTGGTATTCGCAAATTTCGATACTAAGTCATTAGATAATATGTTACGGTACGTAATTTGTGCATCATGACTTTGAAATAATACAGAGTGATACTAGAATGTCTAAATTTCCATACATCTGCAACCTTTGGAGACTAGACATTTCAGCAAAGCGCTGTCATTCCCATGAGATCCAACTATTACGCTTTTTATCCGATCTATGTCTTATTTTGTATGAAGATGACTCCATTCAGATGCTTCTGAATCAGAAGGGGCAAATACTAGACGTGTTCGTTAATTAACACTTACATATATCGAAGACATTTTGTCAATAAATAATGACATTTTTCTATTTATGTGAATGCTATGTATCATAGCGAACTAGCAACTTAAAACATCATACAGTCAAACACGTGCACTTTCTATTTGTTAATTCTACTTAGTATAGACATGGATGGGAAATTGACAACAAATCTATACAAACACACTTGGTAATTTCGAGTCTTCTTTCGTCGCTTTTCTATATTTAACCCTTTCAACCCTACATACCATAATGGACTGGTCTTAAACAATAGAACTGAGCATACCACTCAGGGGTGAAAGGGTTAAGGCATTACAACCTGCATATGTACACACAATTTTTTTCAATATACAATCAGTTCTCGAGAGATTTTCATACAATCATTTCATACAAAGATTTTAACTCCTAAGTGATAGGTTTGGGTTTTGTCACAAACATTTTCTAACCAATTTAAAGGTGAGGTAGGAGAATAGAAAGCTTTTGAACTATGAATAAAAAAAAAATTTTGAAAAAAATGTTTTGAAAATTTTGCACTCCCATCTCCCCACACAGCAGACATATTTGTAATTGTTTCACCGGCAAAACAAGTCACACAACAGGTATAAAAGGCGGATTAGTTATATTAGTCATCATTTTATAATTGTAATTGGGACGCGGAATGTGCAAAGTCCTGGAGGCTGAATATAGCTCACGTCGGACTCTTACCTGTATTTCTCAACAAAAATAAACATCTGTGCCTCAATTGAATGTTCTCTACAGTAATGTCGAGTTATCTGCTCGACAGAAGATGCTGAATCGTCGAAATCTTTGTAACAAGAGCAATTTCCTCGATTGTTTTCATTTTTAAATTGTAAAACGGACTAACAGAAGATGGGACCGGTTTACATCGAGATGCTTACACCTCTATCACACCTGATTCCACTTCTGAATTTCAGATCACCTGAACTCGGTACATCTTTAAAAATATTCTTCTCATGATCCAATTATCAATAACTGTCAAACTGTGTGAGAATGAAAACAAAAAATTATTATTTCTGAACCTACTTCAGTAGGTTTTAGTTTTATGCAAATGGCCTAACTTAAAACTGACTGATATTTTTTGTATACACAGATCTATGAGAAAATATCAGGTTTTAGGTTCAAAGTTCAATGTCACAATCACCTGAGTAAACGGGAAATATAAGTTTTCATCACATTTAAGACATTTTCGTCTTCTCATAACATGTGGGCCAATTTAAAGCAAAATCAAAATAAAAAAATAAAATAAAATAAATTAAAACTCTTAGAAAGTATCCCTATAAGACACTGTGGGCGCTTCAATATCATAAGTTATACTTTTATACAAATGTCCAAATGGTTTGATAACTCAAGACTGATTCACTTTTTTTGGTTTTTTTTATTTAGGACACCAGTGAGTCAATTTTAATTAAACTAAGCAGGGAGTATCCCAATATAACTTCGCATGGAGTTTGCGAGTGATAGGGGATGTGGGTTAGGCCCTATATGACCCCTTAAAAGGTACAAAAAGGACAAGACTTGATAGATCTTAAAAATAATCTACTCCTGAAAGAGAAATCAGATGACTTTTAAATTATGCAAGCTGACTTACGTTTGCAATTGAAAAGATTCTAGAACCCAAATGCAAGAGCTCAAAAAAGAGTCTAAAGTATGCGCACCTTACAAACATCTTTTATGAACCATTTACCAGCATGTCACTGTATCATGTCTTACTCTGGTGACCGTTAAGGGCCATTGGGCCTCTTGTTGTATAACGTCACCTACACCTCCCAACAATGTATACTTTGGCATATGTGATATTCATATTGTCTTTTAGTTCTTATTACTTACGTAGCCCACATCTGTTTAGTGTGTTGTGTTTATGATATTCAAATAGTCTTCAACTGGTTAAAATTAAATATGTCTGTGAACCTTTGGTGGGTGTTAGTTCATTCCCCCGTAGCACTTGAATTTGAAATTTAAACAGTGTGTTATCACCACAGTTAACAATTTTTTTAGTGATATGGTGTTAGCCAGTTTTTAATTGTGGAGGAGAGAACCCGGTTACAATGTACCCGGGAAGAGACCACCGGTAAGATGCTGGCAAACTTTCTCATAAAATGCACTGTAGAACTTGATATGCCCTCTCGATCACCCAGAGAAATGTGAGTTATCATCATATTTGTAAACTGTTTTCTGAACATCCTAACAAACGACTTTTCGGTATATACTGATATTGCGAAAATGAGAACGTTTTCTGTAGCTTATGTTGCTTCAAAATTTTGGATGCTGCAGAATTAGACAGTTTCGAGAGATTAAAATGTTCTCGTTTTATATAATCAAATTCGTTTACATTAAATTTTGTTGAAAAAAATTACTTGTATGTAAAGGAACCTATTAGTTTATGTAAACTTTCATGATGGCTTAAATTTGGTTGATAAATGAAAACAACAAATTGAACGAATTCTAAACTCCAACGAAAATTTCTTCTTTTATAGTAGTTACACAATAATAATTGCTTACCAGAGTAATGTTAGCGTAAGTAACTCACAGTCCTTCGCCAACAGATTTCCCTTTAATACCCGGGTAGTTTGCTTCGAGATGAAGATCTAAACTGTCAATATGAGATCCTCAAGGGAGTCAAGTGTGTCCAATCCAAGGTAGAATTTGAAGAACATACTTGTCCCTGTATTCATTAAATAGTCAAGTTTTGCTTTGCTAACCTCTACTGTGTTGAATAATTCAACAGCATGTGAATTTATCCAGATGCAGTTGAAATCAACTTTCTTTTAGAGTCGATGTTTGAAAATCTTAAAGTTACCTCCACAACTGTTTTCTTGCACGTTCATCAGAGGACATTTTACGAACAATCGTGAATGTGTTATGTGATTATTTTTTATTGTGTTGATATCGTTGTTTGACAACTCAAATAAGAAAGCAAATGTTTAATAATGTTTTATAGCACCAAAGGTCTTTAAGTTTGTGATTCCATAATCACAAACATGATCGAGTTTATACCTAAATATTGTTGATTATATAAATAATATTATGAGTCTACAAGTTATCTATCAAACGCAACCGGTCCACAGTTATTGTGTAAAATAATTTTCATATGCGCCGCTCATATAACATAAAAAATAATTTATATTCATATAAATGATTTCTTGTACACAAAATTTAAGTGCATAAAATATACATGCATTGATTAACTTAATTACATGACGCTTAGTTGCGTCTGGTATAGAATAGCAAGATCTATTATAACATGACTATTTGAGACAAGTCTCAGAAATTACTGGTTTTCATGGATTTCTCATATGTTTGATAAAGTTAAGATCTTAGATCAATATATTGTGAACACCAATACAAGAAGTGAAATAAATGTAGCTCTGGGTCCGTATTTTTTATTACCTCAGACAATGTATTCTGTTGAGCTTGAGATTAATGAGACTGCAGAGAGCAGGACATCCACGTCTTACCCAAATTTACTCCTGTTGATTGGGAAGGACCTTCAAGTTTATTCATCCTCTAATGACAAACGTGACAATTTCAATTTCGGAATTTTGTGACAGAAATTCAAGTCTATTCTTTCAAGACACTTTACGTTTACATAATGTCATATATCAGAACCTGTTACCATAACAAATTATTGTGGTATCTTATGGTGAACCTAAGTACCTTAGTAAAATGCGCGTGACTTTATCCGCCTGTTGTGCAACAGTATTCTGTGCTAGACGTCGTGACAGCTTTGGCGTGAAAACAATTCTTTATATTAACAGGCGGACACAGTTTCAATAACATCACCCTTGCATCACCACATTTTCAATATTTTACAGTGGCGTCTTGGCTAAAGACAACAATTTAAGTTTTTACTAAGATTGATCTTCATACAGAAATGGTCATAGAAATTACCAATACAATCCACCTGGTGTTGCAACCTCATGATATATCATCAGCACTTTAAATATACTTTAGGTCACTAATAACCCCACGTTTTTACCAAGGTGTTTTGGAGAGTTATTCAGAAAGCTTTTCAATATGCCACAAATTGAGCTATGTTAGCACTCCAGCCACTTAGGAGTTTTGGAGTGAAAACCATAGGAAATTAACAAATATCGCTAAAAAGTTGAAATATACAATTTTTTTTTTTTATTTAAGGCCTTTTTGCAATCAAAATAATAATTTGATGGAAGATGATAATTATGGGCACAATAAAGCAATGGTAAATGTTTTCAAATTTTCAGTTGTTATAGGTTGTATAGTTGTATAACATCCCACTCAAGAATCTTTCACTCATTTGGAGACGTCAGCGAATGCCGGTGAAGTGCTTCAAATTTTGGCCCATGCTCGGCACTTACGGTCATTGAGCAGTGAGGGTTCTTTAACGTGCCGACACCTACTGTGACACGGGACCTCGGTTTATACCTTCTTATCCGAAATACAGTCAAATGTTCAGCGATTTTTGGTAAACTTTTATTTTTACCTCAAAACACTACTTTAAATAAACAATTACAGTTCATTGTGCCCATACTTAGAGGCTTAAAGTCTAATCCACTTTTCAAAGATTTCTGTTTTGACAATTGATTTTTCCCCAAAACACCATACGTGATACACAATGGTTGTTTAATGGGTCAATACTTATCATTTAAGATATCTACCATACAAACAATTACTTTTATTGCAAACAGAGACGAGAAATGAAGGATTAATTGAGGTTTATTAATTTTAGGGTTTTTTATATTGATTGTGTGAGGATTTGAACCCAAAACTCCTAAACGCCCCAAGGACTTACATGTATTATGTTTTAGCATTTTTACAAGCTTCTACGAAATCGTCATTACCTTCCAGTTCTCTCCTGGGAGGGACAGGAGTATTGGGGACCCTAAGACTAGTGATGCTTGTAAAATACCAGCTCTCATAAACTGCTTAATGATGATCCTCTATAGTATTATCCATAGATACAAATACTGTACTCTTGTTTCACATGGCATATATCTTTATAATTTTTATTCTGGTACATATGTTATAGATAATCCTTACTATTAGTTTGTCGGTACATGTCCAAGCAATTGTGTGTGTGTGTGTGTGTGTGTGTGTGTGTGTGTGTGTGTGTGTGTGTGTGTGTGTGTGTGTGTGTGTGTGAGAGAGAGAGAGAGGGAGAGAGAGACAGACAGACAGAGAGAGAGAGAGAGACAGAGAGAGATAGAACCTTTGCTTCAGTATAACACTTAAAGTTTGTGTATATGGTATTAATATGACTTTCAATCTTAGTTTGTTGCTAACCACACAACAAGTTAATCGGTGGTAATGGCATATTAATATATCTTGGCACATTTTAATGCAGTGATTTCCCTTCTGTGATACTGTTCATTTGCTTCAACTCAGAATGACCTATAATACAGCTTTCCAATTTATAAATATTTATTCGGTTCGATAAATGGGGCCACCTGTTTTATGAAATGATATCTTAAAATAATGTGCTAAACAAAACAATGGGGAAAATCTATGAATGTAATCGAAATTCCATTTAGAAACTAAGGGGCCCTTACATAAAAGAGTATCTGGTCATCGATTCGAGATTAATAATGGTGGTAACCAGATACTCTATCGACATTTCTACTCTCCAGACCATTCCATCTTGTCTATGAGAGTGCGTATAATTGAAAAAATATACCACTGGACCAACAATTCCACCTTGAGTACCCCCTTCCGTATACAACGTGAAGAATTTTGGATTAAACAGCTTGGCACTCATATCCCTATGGCTGTAATGATAATATCCAAAGTGTAGGCAATCTATCAAGCCCACTGTGTGATGATGTTAATGTGATGGAACTTTTTAATTCTAACGTAAGACGTAAACGAAGTCACGGACATCGTTCATACAACCGACCCTACATACATGATGTCACTTTTTTCAACTCTTTTACCTTACGTTTAACAAAAAAATTGAGTCTCCATCACATTCGCAGCAAACTTTATTCTGTTCCTTTTACAAATCTCAATAAACTTATTCAAGAAGCAAGAATGAACCCCAGAATACATACGGATTTTTTCAACATCGCCAGACTGTTTAAAACGTGTTGCAAACATACTGTTCTGAACGTCTTTTTTTCCACTTATTTATAAAGGCATGGAGTACAAATCACAAAAAAGTTCATTCCTGTATTCCACCATATTTCAAACTGAAGACCAAGCCTTGCATTTTATATAGATATGCACCTAGCATCGCATCCAAGCTATTCAATTACAAACAGGTTTTGCAGTGCCTAGACATCAACCATATTCTACACAACACTGTCAACATGTTCAAGTGCTTCATCCCCTTTCAAATACAATCCTATCGGGCATGTCATTACCGGCGACGTTTCTATTGTTGAAAATGAAAGCCTAAAAAATCTTAATTTAAGGGGCCCTAAATACCGCGAAGCCCGTTCCTTTAATTGGCGTCAGAATTTCAGTTTAGTTACGGATTCTGTCGAAGATTTTGCCAAACGATGGGCCAAACATGAAGACGTAGAACCAGACACTTTGTCTGAATGGCTGAAAGCCATACGATGGTTGATAAAATCTCGTATTCGAAAACTTAAAGGGCCTATGAAAACACGTTTTCCCTCTGTATTTAATGATCCAGAAGTAGTAACTGAACTGGATAGATTACATGACCAATATGTATTGGTACCAGCAGACAAAGTCTCAAAGAATATAGTTTTTATTTTAAGGCACATTACTATAATTGTTTTTTAGAAGAACATGGGTTTAATACGAATTCTGGAAATTCTACATACACACGTAGCTCACTTTCAGAGGATGAGATCCTTCAAAATCACGTGTCCGTATTACGCTCACTTGAAATACCTACAACGGATACCGATTTCGAGGTACCACATTTATATTGGATACCTAAACTTCATAAAACCCCATATAAGCAAAAATACATAGCAGGATCCAACAAATGTTCTACCAAACCTTAATCTTTACTCCTTACCAAGATATTGACAGCCGTTAAGGAGAAACTTCAACAATACTGTACAGTTGCTTATTCCAGAGGCGGTGTAAATCAGATGTGGATACTTAAAAATTTTAAACAGCTTTTTGAAGATTTGAAGGCACACAATTTTTCTCGAATTCACAGTATCAAAACCCATGACTTTTCTACTCTTCACACTACTATTCCACATAAGAAAATTAAAAGAAAGACTTTTCAGCACCATAGACAACTGTTTTTTCACTAAAGGTGGTACCCGAAAATTTAAATATCTAGTGATTGGCTATCAGGATACTTATTTCGTCAAACACCACTCTGATTCTACAAATAAATATACTGAAGTTGATATAAAAAACATGCTGGAATTTCTAATAGACAATATATTTGTAATGTTCGGAGACGTGGTCTTTCAACAAACTTTCGGCATTCCTATGGGAACCAATTGTGCTCCTTTATTGGCCGACCTATTCCTTTATGCATACGAGGCAGACTTCATTCAGAAACTGCTGAATCAAAAGAAGAAAAAGTTAGCTGTGTCCTTTAATTTGACATTTAGATATATCGACGACGTTTTGTCAATTAATAATGACAATTTTCATACATATGTCAATGCGATATATCCCAGCGAACTAGAAATTAAAGATACAACAGAATCAAGCAAACACGCTTCATACTTAGACATTTTACTTAATATAAACACAGACGGGAAATTAGCAACTAAGCTAAGCGACAAACGCGACGATTTCGGCTTTCCCATCGTAAATTTTCCACATTAAAGTAGTAATATCCCTCAGTCACCCGCATATGGAGTTTATATTTCATAAATGATCTGATATGCCAGGGCGTGTACAACATATGAAGATTTCATATGCAGAGGTAAACTACTCACTGACAAATTATTGACACAGGGATATCGAAAACCGCGTTTAATGTCAACGTTCTGCAAATTTTACGGTCGGTATAATAGTCTTGTTTGCGACTACTCTGTTTCACTAAGTGAAATGTCGAGTTGCCTTTTGGTTGACGTCTGTACCAATTGTGACGAGGATACACTCCTCACGTATTTCATTGGACTTGACTGTGGACTCACGGCGGGTGTGACCGGTCGACAGGGGATGATTACTCCTCCATGGCACCTGATCCCACCTCTTGGTTTCCAGATGTCCGTGTTTGTCCATTTTTACCGGATTTGTATTTTTGTCCTGGACATTCTATTGCTTTATACTTTGGTATCTGAAATTTTTTTATATTAGTTGTGAACAATTAAATTATAATTTCCAGTTACTGAAGCATGTGACCATAAGCGGCGCTTTTATATGATATCAATTCAAATAAAAACGATTTTATAAAATTCTGCTTGTATATGAAATTAAAGTCATGCCATTAAGGAGAACATAATAAGCTGAAATAATGAGTTTAATATATAGAGACTCGTTTATGGTATATACTCTAAGGTTTGACTATTATAATGTTCTGAATATATATGCACTCCACGGCACAATTTAATCGGCTGGCAAAGTTCCGGAGTTTTGCAGAAATTATTTGAATCAGAACAAAAACACGAAAGCCCGTAGAAGAACTCCATCAGTTGGTGAATCACGGCTCATTTAAAGATATATATGACATATGTCGTAGTTCTACAACAATTATAAAGTTTAAAGTAAATTCACCTGTTAAAAGTTTAACATATCTTATTATTTTTTCTGCAATGTTTTTTTTTTTCAATTCCTTATACCATGTAAATTAAATATTACGTACGGAAGTAACATATTCCGCTGCGCGCGGGTGGAAATACACGCTGATGCACACACAGAGACACACACACACAGAGACACATACACACAAGAGACACACATACACACAATGTATATGTTTATATATATATATATATATATATATATATATATATATATATATATATATATATATATATATATATATATATATATATGTATATTATCTTTCAAACCAGTAAAAAGCTGCGAACACAACATTTCTTCTCTGGAGATGTCTGAAATTTGCTGACGCTCATATGCCACCTGAATAAGAGATTGAAGTCTCATGCCATATTCCGCTACAGTCTCGTTCTCTTCTTGTAATTGTCTGTAAATATTCTCCATTACAGCTTCATTGTCAGATACATTCCCAAACACACCTTCGAGCTTCCCTATAATCGATGTTGGTGACGTATCATCTCCCAAAGTTACCAACAGAGCACGGGCCTTCCCTCGCAGTGAATTGCGGAATGCATGTAAAATCACCGGGACATGGTATGCACCTTCTCGTATTATGCATCTTGCCTCATACCGCCATACATCGAATGTCACTTCTCCGCTCTTATTTTCACCTGAAAATATTGGTAAATGAGGTTTGCCTCCAAATATTGGTAAGTTAGTGGTGTAATTGTTTGTCAGTTAGACTCAGGCAAAGGTGGTCTAGGTGGCGCTTCTTCGGTTGCTAAATCTTTAGGCTTTGGTGTTGAATGAAGCGTTGGACCCTTCAATACACTGTATTCCTCTTCAGTTACGACCTTATACTTTGTGTGTTTCTGTAAGAAATTTATCATCTTTGAAAGGGTATCTTCATCTACTATTGGCTTCTCAGTCTCTGCCTCAGTTTTCACCCATGTATTTTCTTTTTCAGCATTAGTTGCCATATTATATTTTGATATGTACTTTGATTATTCAGCGAGCATATAAATTTGTAATAAACATACAATTCAACCGCGAATATCAATACAAATAAAAGCAATGCAAAAAGGCAAATGAAAATGCGAATGTGAAAACAACAATGCAATATATAATTTGAATGTAAACAAAACAATATATAAGTTAATCAGATCTTGTACGGCTCACATCATAGAATAATGGATAGTGTCAGTTGTTCACATCAATGTTCAGTTTATCATTATCAGGCTATCATAGTTCTATATGAATGCTGGAAAATTATAATCACAATCAGTGTCTTTCAGATATACGCAATCTTCGGGTAATCGGTAAAATAACTTCGTGCATATTCAGTTATATAAGGAAATTTGCAATGAATGTTACTTGTGAATCATAATCATAAGACATTCGCAAATCTTCCAAATCTAAAACACAAACCCTGAAACTGGAATCTGGACTCCTCTCTGGATTTTTCACGAAATCATGAATATCAACAATCATAGATTCGACTGGCGAGAGAAGTCCCAACGTGGGCGCCAATGTAACAGGGGCTGAACAAATGATGAAAGCCACTGCTGGGTTCGATATTATTTAATCTCCATATGGTATTTTATCCCATTTGAGAAATGGAACCTGCCGATCACACAATCTCTCGGCGTTGAAATGGTTTGACAATTATATATATTCAGTGTTTCGGATACATATTCCTGCACTATAAGTTGATTTTCCAACATTCCAATTTACGTGAGTACACATTTCAATATGGCGTAATAATGAATGTGACTGAGGCTAAATTGAGCAAACTGTAATGTGCGGGTAAGTCTTATAGACCAATAGAAAGCAAGTATAAAATATTACCCAATCAAAATGGTAATTCCCTATGACGATTTCAAAACAGGAAGTAGACTATCACGTCATTAGTAATTACTTAAACAAGTTTTAAAATAGACACTAAAGAATAAACATGGGAGATAATCCACTAGCAATATATAACAGGAGATAAAAAAGGAAATCTGTTGACATGTTTAGAATTAATTTGAAATATAAAAAAAAATAAAGTTACCTGACCGCATCCCTATTACATATATAACATATATATATATATATATATATATATATATTATATATATATATATATATATATATATAATATATATATATATATATATATATATATCCATGAAATTCACGCTCTTTATACATCAAGGTGTGTTGTTTCTGTTTGCAATTTCTTTTACCATAACTTTTATAGTCAAATAATGGGGAAAAGTAAGCTTTGAACATGTTCATAACAAAACATCATGGATCTTACGTAATCTAAGCACTTAATCGATTTGTTCTTGTTGCACACGCATACTTATAAAACATTAAAATATTTTGTGGAATACAAAAATCAGTAAATTAAAGCGAAAAATTAGAAACCGACAGCAAAAGCACTCAAGACAAAATATACTTATCTAACAGCCTTAAGTGATATATATAATATAGTCAGGGGTGAAACAAAAATTAATGATATCATCGCCACACTGAGGTCAAAGTCATTTAAAGTAACATTAAGAGTTTACGTTTTGACAGTAAATAAGTCCATTAATTTCAATGTGTCACGGTTAATCCTGCTATTCTTGCAGCTTGCACTAATTTGGTTTATATATATATATATATATATATATATATATATATATATATATATATATATATATATATATATATATATATATATCTGTGTGTATGTGTGTGTGTGTTTGTATGTGTGTGTGTGTGTGTGTGTCTGTGTGTGTGTGTTTAATGATTAAATAGACATATACTTCTTATGATTGTTGTCGGGACTTATGTTTGAAAGTAAACTATGTCTGCAGAAAACAAATGACAAAATATACGATTATATTTACATTTTTCATATAAACCTAAACATAGTAAGAGACATTTTGTAAAACAATTCTGATATTTGCGTTTTTCACAAAAAAAAACTATTACTGTATAAAAATCATGACTGTTTTTACTGCTTCATGTGTCAAAACGGAACTCTATTGATGAATTGAAAGTATTATAAAATAACAAAACTCATCATATTTGCAAATAGATGCAATTAACAAAATCTCCTGCGACAGCTCATCCGGTATTTGGGTATATAACGAGCGCATGATGCACAGAAAGGATTATTCTTTGAGTCATCTTTCTTCACTGTGGGTTGTTTCTCTCCTGGTGGTGTTCCGTTCTTATCCTCTGATGTAACCGTTCCTGTTAAAAAAAATTTCTTCGTTTCGGGCTGTTTTGTTGTAGTCTGTTTTGACGGTACAGGTGTTGTGGTCAGCGAGTCATCTCTACCTTTGGGTGGAACAAGGATTATTGACAGGTTTGGTAGAATAAGTTCACCCAGAGGTCCACCACCTCCTCCCGGATTTTCATCTAAATTGTGATATAAAAAGACATTTTAAACTTTTAGTAAAACATCAAATTTTCAATGGTGTTATGTATTAGAATTTCATAGAATTTCAATATATTTTACCATCATGAAATATCTGTATTAACTAACAATTAAAAATCAGAAGGATGAAAAAGCTTGAGGATCGAAGTTATTTTTCACTTTCTAACATGAAATATACAAATTAAAGAAGAACAAGAGGCCCAACGGGCTTCAAAAGACAGCCGATCCAAGATATCCTGAGCATTGCTAATGAGACGATCTTTGAAAGATGCACCATGTTTTGGCAATTTTGGAGCCCCTTTGAATCCTAGACCAAAACTTTATACAACTCCCTATAGGCATTGTTCCTGTCAAGTTTGGTTAAAAATGAACACTTTGTTCGCACGAAGAGGTTGAAATTCTTTTTTGAAAAATACAATATTTCCATTGACTAAGGTCTATATACCTTAAGATTTGACCCATAACATCGGGAATCCCTAACGACTTTATCATATATCTGTTTGTATTCAAAAAGTTAATCAGTTCGTGTGTTTGTTGAAAGGGGCATAAGCTGTGTTTTTTTTCAACAATCTTTCGTTTTTACTGCTAAGGATGATGTACAGTAACAGAAAAGAGATATAAACAAGCATAAACATTCTTAAATTCCTATATATTTTGTGAAAATTGCTTGAGAAACCAAGGTTTGGCACTTTTTTTACTTGCAATTGATTACCCCAAACTTACTATTTCATACCACTTTGAACCTGACCTTATGTTCACGATATATATATATATGAATATATTATTGTTTGGCCTGTGCATAGCTCTTATTTGTAATTGTGCCTCAAGTACAAGTAGTAAAAGCAGAAAAAAATCAATAGTTGATTTCTGTAAACACAGTTTATACCCATTTTAAATTGAACAATAGGTTCTTGAGAAGTAGGAAATGTGTAAAACGTACCGTACCAACGAACTTCTACAGACGAAATATAACAGCGATAGGTCATCATGAACCTTGCTTCACACATTAAGAAACCAGACGAAAAAAAAAAAAATCGATCTAGAATCCTGGAAAAACTGTATATTGCTCAAGTAATTTTTTTCAAGTCAGAGAATCAAAGCAATATTGTTCAAAAGATCAAATTTGAAATAATCAGATGCATCGATATGATGCAAAACGAGTGTAGAATTAATCTTGATGACAATCACCCACAGTGGGCGGTTGAGGTCCAGACGTATTATCGAAAATATCCTCATTATTAAATTATTCAGTCCCTAAATGAAAAAAACCTTCCATCTTTAAAGCAATTTCGGGTTTGATATATATTGGTAGTCTCCACATAAGTAAAATGAAGAGTACCAATGGATAGTCGAAACTCCAAGTCCATTAGAATACAGTTTGGATATACAAATGGTCTCAAAATGAACAACAATTGAAAATTGGGACCATGTGTCCGGAACATGTCAGCGACCCCTATGGAAATCCGTCGAGTTCGGTTTAAAGGTCCAGTAACATTCCTTAGAGAAGGACATCATATTTATTAACAAGATTCCCGTATCGACCATAAAACTCCCTTTGTGACGATTTAAAGCGTTCAACAACGTATTCCTGTTTGAGTAGTTTATTGGCGAGTCGTTTGTCGCTCAGAATAAAACATTCACAAGAGGAGCATGCCCTGGCATAACGTAAAGGTTGTGAAATGAAAATACCATACCCTAGAGAATACAGAATATTATTACACAGAAATGGGGAGTTCATGATATGGAAATTGAAATTGTCACTTTTGTCATAAAGGGAGATGTGAAGTTGACCGTCCTTCCCAATCGACAGGAGCAAATCAGATGTTTTACTCTGTATGGCGTCTTAATGATATTAAACTAAACAGGATACGTATAGCCGAGGTAATTCTGAAAATCAGGAATATTTAGTGCTCAACATTTTGCTAAATGATATGACATACATTAACTGTGGGAATTAAAGCCACTGTCTGGATAGTGGGACAATTACCGCTCGCAATTTATTTTACAACCGCCGGTCATTTTTATAAATTCTTATATCAATTTGTTTACAGGAAAAATATATACTACAAGATGTGAGGGTTAGTGGTTGAGAGATTTCTTTAAATGTAAGACATTGTGTATGTTTCATTGTCTTCAACAGACGACAGGCTTCACGTGCATTAGTGATTAGTGACGTATGAAGTCTTATATTTGTTAATGTGATATCCATTCCGTCTACAATTTATGAATAGGTAATGTAACAAAACTTAAAAGTGAGATTGTCAAAATACACATTTTGAATCACAGTAAGTATTCTACCAGGTTGAAGTTAAACTGAGTGGAATAACTATTAATATATAGCACCGTAGAAGATTTTCTCTTCACAATATTTTTGTTACAACTTATGACTAATGACGTAACAACTGAGTATTCTTGTGTGATGACGTAACAACTGAACCTGTGTGTTTGATGATGTATCAAGTGAGTCCTTAAATCACGGAAAGTGTAACAGTGGCTGGGACTGGCCATGGCTGAGTCAATAGCATGAGTTATCCTAGTGATAGTGACGTCACCAAAGCAGTTATCAAGATCTGCTGAACATTACAAAGCATTGACAATTTAATCTACAATATGACATACGAAATGTTCTGTATATTCGGCAGGTGTTTACTTGCGTTCAACTATATAAAATACTAACAATATATTTAAATAATAAGCCAGATGGAATATAAGGAATGTGTTCCATGTTTATGATATTCAAATTAATGCATGTTTTGTTATGGCCTTTTATACTCTTAATTGATTACCTGCTGTCATATTAAAATTAGGTGTTTTATTATGTACTGTATTTTCTGTTATCAAGATTCTTCTAAAACACATAGATCTTGTCAAAATAAGTAACCCATATATTTTTGGCAACTCAAAAACCTATTTATATGGTATCTTGTATTTATTATTCTGTAACATGGAAATCATTTGATTACCTAACACAAGTGATAGATCTCTAACTATATGGACCTTTACAAAATAAGATGGAAAACGAATATGAGTTAAAAGCAATATTGGATTTTTGCTTACAAGATTCCATACAAAATAAATGTCTTGGGTTTCCGATTGAAATTAGATAAACGCAGCATAAATGATGTTAGGGTCATGGACAACTTTGGTCGTGTGAGAGATATCAAGCTTTAAACCATGAAGTATCTATCCTCTTGTTAGCGCGGATTATAGTCCCGCTAGACCCTAATCTGTTTTGTGTGAATGTTTGACAGTTTACCCGCAGAAGGCCGGTAATTTCTCCCTGGGTACATTGCAAACGCGTTCTCTCACCTACCGTCGAAATCTGGCCGCCACTATATGACTGAATATTTTGAACTTTATGTTTTTACATGTCGATGAAGTAAAGTTTAATTCTTCAAAGTGATTACCATTGACGTAATTGTTAAATTAAAATGATTTTTATTTCATATGCTAACTGACAACCTGCGAACTAGCAGGTAAAACTCTGCATAAATGATATCTGTCACCACTATAGTCCTTTATTTTAACTTTTTAATTTCACTAAAACATTTGCGAAACTCATATTTTAATGATTGTCACTAATGTGTGTTATTAGTACATTGGAACATCCCCATTTCTTCTCAAACCCATTGGACCTGTTCTCTTCATCTTTGGTTTATATCATTATCGTGAGTTGTGCCTTTCAGAACCCTTGGGATTTCAGGAAGTTGGGGCGGAATATCAGATAACATTTTCTTCTCTTTTGTCAACATCGTAAAATGATGATTGACGCCGTGCATTTGAAAAATGTCAGGTTGAACAAATAATAAGATAAAATTTACATAAGAATGCATGAAGCCATATTTAGAATGTACAATTACGTTACAACGACTCGTAAACGTGAACCAAATTCAATGATATATTTCCATTTAATCATCAGGTGAATTTATTCTCAGATATATGATTAAAAAATTCAATCTATTTTGATGTTTGTTTGTTTATTTATTGTTGTTTAACGCCCCACTCAAGAATCTTTCACTCATATGGAACATCACCAAATGCCGGTGAAGGGCTTCAAATTTTAGCCTATGCTCGGCATTTGATGGTTCTCTAACGTGCCAACACTTACTGTGACACGGGACCTCAGTGTTTACTATCTCATCCGAAGGACAGGAAACCGACCTGCCGCCGGCTAGACTCGAACACACGACCTCACGACCTCACGATCAAGAGTCGAGCACGCTACCGACTGAGCCAGGCCGGCTCCCAATCTATTATGAAGAATAATTTAGAGTGAAATACATGAATTGTTTTTGTTTCGAATGTTTTTGTTTTCGTTCATTGTTTACGTGGATATCTTTATCAATACAGTTGCGCTGTATAATTCCTGATGTGTTCATTAAACATCAAGGACGTAGAAGGACCATCCTCATTATATATTCTGGAGTTTAATTTTTAATATCCTGTACACCAACTCGTATTGCCATACCTTTTTACGAACTTTATTCCTATACTGTTCATAATACCTCCTTGATATTCTATATACCTATTCTATTGATCATACCTTTAAAAGTATTATATATACCTATTCTATTCATCATACATTCTTAACATTCTGTATACCTATTCTGCTTATCATACCTTTTTAACATTCTATAAATTTATTCTGTTTATCTCGTCTTTTGAACATATACACACAAAACTATGAAATGAGATAATGCGTTTGTCATCTTTTATACCATACATAATTATGAAACGATATGATGCGTTATCATCTTTTATATCATACGAAACTATGAAATAAGATAACGCGTTGTCATTCAAAATACCATACAAACTCGTGTAATAAGATTGGGTGAAGTGTTATGACTTTATTGAGTTTAGTTGTTGTTTTTATATTCAGAATATAAGTTATTGCATAAACAACATTTTAATCTCACTCCTTACAATTCCGTTACATCTTCAAAAGAACAAGGAATGAGTCTGTTAATAGATGTGTTTATTGTGATAACACCATACCAAAACCATTATATTGTTTTGTATCCATTTACTTGATGTATGTAGACAAACGTGATATCAATATCATGATTGAAAATATATTTTTACCTAAAAATGAGTCATCTTCCAACTCTGTTATTGTGATTCTTTTGTTCTTAAATGATGTCACATTGTTTTTCAGATATATACAGTGGAACATGGCTATTAAGACTACCTTTCTTACTGACTCAACGTTGTCTTAATAAGGTATTACAGTGGAACATCGCTATTAAGACATTTGATTGACACAAAGTGGTCTTAATATTGAGGTTTTCTCTAACGTGAGGTTCTGTACTAATCTAATTATTTATCAAGAGACTGGAAATCTATGATCTGAAAAACGAGATTACCTCCTAAGCGTGGTGATCTTAAGATGAGGTTCCAAAGTACGTTTCATATTAAATACATGCTCCACTAATGGAGTCTAATTGACAGAAACGATCGTCTTGGGGTTTTGTTTTCACATCTTTGGTATCGTTAATGTTATAGAGCTAAAGCAAAAACTATCCTATTTATATTTGAATTTTTTACTACATGCATATGTTCTAAATTCTAAAAATTATCGTAAGCGTTCTCATGTATGTATGTGGATATTTAAGCGTCAAAGATTAAATGACTCAGTATTAAAAATACGTTTGTGAGAAAATAACTTGACCTTACTGCCCGAAAAAAATACTGTCAAGAAGAAATTCGCCCATACCATTCTTATCCTAAACATGCCGAATGGAGATGGCAAACTTATACTGTCCCGGGTAATACTGTTCAAGTAAATAACTCGGAGTATTACTATTTTCCATAGTCATTATTTTGCTAAATCAGTGAATCTTTAAAAAAAAAACGGTCTTTTTATATACGTGAAATATTAGGAAAAACACCTGCTTTGTTTACAACATGGGGGCAGACATTTTGGACACCCAAAGTTGTGCGGAGGGTAAAATGAGCCCAGAGATCTGATTGGTCATTAATTGAAAAAAATAGTTTTGTCATTAATGAGTGAAATTAAGGTGATAAAAAAGATACATGAATATTTGTAGTATTTTGGAAATTATAGGGTTGACGGTTGAAAATTGAAAGGGAGGGGTCATATGGGAATAGATATTTTTCCTTTGGTGCGGAATACTACGAGTTGTAAACAAGTGGAAATTTGAAGTAAAAATGCAACGGCAACCTATACTTTTGATTGCATATTTTGTTATCAAAAATATTGATCCTTCAGCACAGGGTACTTATTTGACCCAGATTTAATAAACATGGGAGTGACAGTGACCTGAAGTTTTGTAATTTAGCATTGAGGCCTATGGGAAAATATTTGGTGGTGTCTGTCCATTATGGATGGTCTATACCGTAACTGATGTTTTTAAGCTACTGTACACCTGATCCACGAATCCCCCCAAACTGCTATTGTTTCAGGATTGATTAAAACCCGTGGAAATAGAGTGGTAATATTAAAGTGGTCAAAATATTGACAAATTTATGCAGTTTCGGGTTTCCATTATATCTCCATTAAATCAATCTCTCAAAGTAGAAAATGGCTAATTATGAGTAAATAACGATTTTCTTCGCATATTCCTTTAATATAGTTCACAGTTTCGATCGTTCTCGTTACATTTTACCTCCTTTCGACTTCAATAAGAAAACGGTTGTTGTTTTTTTCTATATTTTATATACTACTTCTTAAATTGATCTGGTATATTTGAATAATCTATACGGTTTAAATTTGGTCGAGTTTTCAAAAGACTGGATCCATGTTTGAGTATATTGGTCTTACAAATTTTGGTTTACAATATGTTTCAACCAGTGACATTTGAATGACTGGTTGTACTATATATTACTCATACCACATTGATCAAGTATAGATTGAATTGGTATACAGTATCTGTGGGATTAGCTGTGGCTTTTTTCTTCGAAAATATGTTCCCCTTATTTACTATTTAGATTGATGTACAATCTCATAAAAGAAATATACGCAAGGATAACAGTTCTCAAATTCCTGTATATTTTGTGAAAATTGCTTGAGAAATCCAGGTCTGGCACTTTTTCACTTGCAATTGATTAACTCAACCTTGGTATTTGTATATGAATACCAAAAAATAGAACAAAAAATCGAAATATTTTTTATAGTAAACACAGTTAATATACACTTATCAAAATTGTTATTGAGGCAAGTAAATTTACTTTCGTTTAATGAAATAAACTTTAGTCTAGTTGGTAAGCGTCCGCGTCTTTTAAATCATCACGTTTCGTGATACACGACCAATTTCATCATATAACATGTATTTGGTTGTATTGTTTTTATAACAATCACATTTCTCAGAAATTCTAAATGCATGTATAGCCCCACACGTCAGATCCATATAGTAGTATAGGTACAATAGTTTGATCATAGTTGACAGTCAACAGGTAAATTTAAGTGTAAATTCTGGTATAAAAACAAACATAGCTTTCTTTTCCTGTGATCAAGATTTTTCAAGATTTCTATGACAATATACAATTTAAGTGTTTGCATCTCGAAGCAGTGATTTTGTCTACCCCTATTACCAATAATGATATTTTTAGTGGTATATATATATTAACTTAAATTTTCTAAGTTTTGCAACAAATCATATTTTTTTCTGTAAATCTTGCATTATCCACAATTACAATTATGTCATCCGCAGAGCACAGGACAATGAAAGAGGTAGGTAGTAATAGTTGTAGTAGTAAGGAATAATAATAATAATAATAATAATAATAATAATAATAATAATAATAATAATAATAATAATATTAATAATGAATAACCAAGAAAAGAAATAAATAAACCTTGAAATACAAGTAATATATATATATATATATATGATTGTATGTCAATATTTATATTTCTATTTATCAGAAATATTTTAAAACTAAGCTATTTATTTCAGATATCTAACAAAAACCATACCTTCCGCAATTGATATTTCTAAAATTCCTGACGGCATAATGATTGAGGCCCCTGTTTTGATAACCAGGAGACAGATCATTATTACTTGTAAATCCTTAGAACCCATCTTCCTTCTTCGAATGTATCGTGTTGTCTGTCAAAATGCACTACTTCTTTCGGTCATTCCTTAATTGTTTTACGTCTTCCGCGGATAAACAATTAGGTTAAATTAAAACCATGACACAAATTCAAATATGCAGCTCATCTGAAAATACCTCAGGCTAAACATTGTACAATACTGTAGTGTGTGTGTGTGTTTGTGTGTGTGTGTGTGTGTGTGTTTGTATGAGTGTGTGTGTGTGTGTTTGTATGAGTGTGTGCGTGTGTGTGTGTGTGTGTTTGTATGAGTGTGTGTGCGTGTGTGTGTGTTTGTGTGAGTGTGTGTGTATGAGTGTGTGTGCGTGTGAGTGTGTGTGTGTGAGTGTGTGTGTGTGTGTGTGTGTGCGTGTGTGTGTTGGGGTGTCTGTATGTTTGTGTGTCAGGGTATATACCTATTCGTGTGTATGTCTGTATCTGTCTCTGTGTAAGTGTGTTATAGTGTTTTTATAACAGTAATGATAATTGACATGTTATTTACAGTAAAACTCTCTTATAGTTAATTCAAATGACATTTTTTCAACTCGTTATAAGAACGAATAGTTTGTTTATATAGTTATAGCGAAGTGAACTGAAGAGTTAGAACATAATTCCTTAAGAACAAAACACACTCTAAATCCATGCTGGTGAGAATTTCCGGGAAGTAAAAAGGAAAACGGAAACTTGTTCCTTTCTTTTTTACAGAATTTATTAAATAAGAGAGTATGTCGCCTACTTATGCTTGGCGAAAAAGTACAGACTTTACTTTTATTTAAATTATATTGAACACTTCGTTATAAGCAATAAAATAAATTAGTGGAGCATCAAGGGACATAGAAATTGATTTTTAAAGTTAAAATTTGTTATAATCAGGTTTTACTGTATATTGATATTTTCGTTTTAGTATGATCATTTAGCTAACTTTCATCATTAATGTAACATTTTAAGATTATTATCAAATTTCTACTGTTTTGATTTCATCATTAATGTAACATTTTAAAATCATTATCAAATTTTTACTGTTTTGATTGCATCATTAATGTAACATTTTAAATTCATTATCAAATTCTTACTGTTTTGATTTCATCATTAATGTAACATCTTAGATTCATTATCAAATTTTTACTGTTTTGATTTCATCATTAATGTAACATTTTAAATTCATTATCAAATTTTTACTGTTTTAATTTCATCATTAATGTAACATTTAATTCATTATCAAATTTTTACTGTTTTGATTTCATCATTAATGTAACATTTTAAATTCATTATCAAATTTTTACTGTTTTAATTTCATCATTAATGTAACATTTTAAATTCATTATCAAATTTTTAATGTTTTAATTTCATCATTAATGTAACATTTTAAAATCATTATCAAATTTTTACTGTTTTGATTTCATCATTAATGTAACATTTTAAAATCATTATCAAATTTTTACTGTTTTAGTCGCTGTCATTTAGCATATTCTACCAAATTATCGTCATAAAAACTTTCTATAATTTTACATTTGTCCAAGTGAACTGTTTATTGAAGAATAAAAATTCGAGATACGTGTTATAAATTGTGAACCTCCATATATGTAATAATCTACAAACAATGGGGAAAAGACAGGGGATGTAGTGAGAAAGATTAGATGTGTGAGGGAGACAGAGTTTTATTCATTTCACAAGTATTTATTTTGATTTATACCATTATTCAAATTATGTAAATGACGTAGACCGCAGAACAATTAATATAGTAACATTTTGATACCATTGTTATAAGGTGTTATAAATTATGAATTCATGACACTTGCATTATAGTGTATTTCCGTGTGTTTTGTTTAAAGAAGAAAAAACAGAAAAATTAATGGATATCATAATATTAAAATGTCAAAATGTAAAATCATCAATCCAGGGTCACTATTGAAACACGGGGATATATAAGTTACATGAACATATAAGAGTATTTGATATAAATAAGACCACTGCTTATTTCAGCGTATGAAGTCCAATTGACAGAAATGATCGTCTTGAGCATTATAACTTTGATATTATGTTTATAACACCTATATTGTGAAATGATTAGCTACAATCACTGGTTATTACGACCAGTCCAAAGAAAAGTTTGTTACAACAATAACTCATAATTTCAAAACATTAAATTTTTTTTAAAATATCAGTTAATGGCAAAATCATACTCTAGAATTTCAACGATTTTATTACTAAACTGCCAATGAATTTGCAATATACCACTCTATACAGAAAGATAGGATAATGTGACAGGAAGAAGCGATTGTGGGCATATTCGAAAATAAAAAAGTGTTATTTTGATAAATGTATGCGAGTTTTTCCCATACCATTGGTAAAAATTACTAACCTGTCATCCACATTTTCTGTCATAATGACCATATTTGATAACATCATTTGAAATGATTTGTTCATCACTTCGTACTATCATTTAAGTTGCATTCTTTCAATATGGTGATTTGCAGAGTAAGAAATATATAGAAAATATGTAAATGTATTTAGAGATTGTTTTTCATTGTTTGAACATCATCGGGGTATAAAAATTCTGTGCATCACGACGTCTCCATGATGCGTGTGACAAGGGCTTTGAGTAGTCACGCCGCACGTTAAATCAACTCCAATCATCACGTTTCCATGAGCAATTGCTTTTATACCCCGATGATGTTAAAAAAAAACAATCCTTATATTTATATATATTACCATTTTTCAGTGAAAATATAGTCCACTGGATACTAAATTCATTCCAGAATACTGACTTTGCGATGGATGTTTTCATATGACGTAATACCTCAACAGCTGTTTTGACATGAGAAGTAGTTCTCTTCTCTGATCGCAAATACTAAATGAAATTAAGGTTTAATTTATTATTATTATTATTATTATTATTATTATTATTATTATATATATATATATATATATATATATATATATATATATATATATATATATATATATATATATATATATATATCATTTTGAACGAAACTAGTGATATGGATAATTTTGAATACTTTTTCTCAGATTTAGTTCGCGATTATTAATATTCGACCATTTAGTAGTGGAGGGTTAAATGTGTCAGAAGAGAATTACCCGAATGAACCATGTGCAAATGGCTGATAGGCCTACCATGTGCGATTTGGATAGCAACAGATGATCGTTGTTTACAACAAATTTTCGTTTGAATTCTAATATTTTATCAGGGGAATATACCACAAAGTTTGAATGTGACTGCTAATATTCGTTCATGACAACTGGAGGTAGCCATTCTACTGTACTTGACATTTTTACCAATCGCTGAATCAACTGGGAAATGTCGTATCGGTGATGTGACTTTTATTTGTCTGTTTAAAAGATAATTATAGACACCTTCGTTATGACAAATCCGTGTAGGCGTCTGTTTTAAAGATAATTATAGACACCTTCTTTATGGCAAATCCGTGTAAGCCTATAAAGTATAATAGGTCCATATGACATGTTGTTATGTAGGTCAATGCAGATTTTGAACAGTATTTACCAGCTGATCATATATTTTATATTATAATGCGAACACGATCGGTCTAACTATACAATATAGAGAATCCCGTCAATTTACTGAGAAACTAATTAACACTGCTTATGCTCGGCATTGACATTACAGGTTGTGAAAAACAAGATGGACCTGGGAAGTAGCCTAGCAATTACAGGATTTGAGGTGAAATTAGAGCCGATTTCAGACGGTGCAAGTGACGAATTGTTTCTGACAGGAATATATGGTGACGGCAAAGCAAGCTGTTTATCAGATTTACTTGACAAAATTGCCCTAGACCTAACTCTCCTTTTTTCTGTTCAACTTACAAGCAACACAACTACGAAGCGAATTTTCATTTCTGTGGCCTGTGTTTCTTTTCATAACATGACCTAGATCTATCGCAATGGGCACGTGCAGTGTGCTACAGATGCAGTCCTAGTCTTGTGTTTTCGATTTGTTTCTGTGATTTTTGTTTGTTTTGTGGTATTGAATGACTTTTAAGAGTAAAAAAAAATACGAAATGAATGTGTGTTATTTTATTCTTTATTGATTCATTCATATTTTTAGAGAAGACTTGTCTGACAAATACATGGTAATGGATTTCTATGTATTCCTACGTCAAAACTTAAAGCGGTTAACGCTTGGGTCACGCGACGACCGATTTGTGTTATTGAAATATGAATACAGTCGTTCTATATATTTGCAATGAAGGAAATAACAGTCGTTGTGTAAATATATGTTATTATATTAAGTTGAGACTGTTTTTATGTAGTAAATGAATAAAGTACAGGATAATATATATATATATATATCTGTGAGTGTGTGTGTGTGTGTGTGTGTGTGTGTGTGTGTGTGTGTGTGTGTGTGTGTGTAAACTACACTAAAACAACACTGAATCACTCCTCTCCGAATGACACGCGACAGTCAGTGTCTGTTCTGTATACCGACAAAATAAACATGTTTACAAAATGATTTAGAAGATTCAGAGCAAACATTGTAAGCCTCATTTTTTAGAATAGGCGGAAAATGAAAATTTAAAGAAATCAATATCCTGCCTATATTTTCGATGACGTATATGAAGCTATAGATCATTTCAAAAAGCAATTCCTTCTTTTGTATTTCAAACTTTTTTTTATTGTTGTTTAACATCCATCCCACCTAGAATGTTCCACTTATAGTCTACAGAGACGTAGCAAGCTGTAGGTGGATTACCGTAATGTTACACATATAGTCTACAGAGACTTCACAAGCTGCATGTTGGGTACCATAATGTTACACATATAGTCTACAGAGACGTCACAAGCTGTTGGTGGGGTACCACAATGTTACAGTTATAGCCTACAGAGACGTCACAAGCTGTAGGTGGATTACTGCAATATTACAGTTATAGCCTACAGAGACGTCACAAGCCGTAGGTGGAGTGCCGCAATGTTACAGTTATAGTCTACAGAGACGTCACAAGCTGTAGGTGGAGTGCCGCAATGTTACACATATAGCCTACAGAGACGTCACAAGCTGTAGGTGGATTACCGTAATGTTAAAGTTATAGCCTACAGAGACATCACAAGCTGTAGGTGGATTACCGTAATGTTACACTTATAGCCTACAGAGACGTCACAAGCTGTAGGTGGATTACCGTAATGTTAAAGTTATAGCCTACAGAGACGTCACAAGCTGTAGGTGGATTACCGTAATGTTACACTTATAACCTACAGAGGCGTTACAAGCTGTAAGTGGGGTACCGTAATGTTACACTTATGGCTTAATGAGACGTTACAAGCTGTAGGTTGAGGTGGGGTACTGCAATATTACACTTATAGCCTACAGAGACGTCACAAGCTGTAGGTGGATTACCGTAATGTTACACGTATAACCTACAGAGACGTCACAAGCTGTAGGTGGATTACCGTTATGTTACATTTATAGCCAACGGAGACGTCACAAGCTGTAGGTGGAGGTGGAGTACTGCAATGTTACACATATAGCCTACGGAGACGTCACAAGCTGTAGGTGGAGGTGGAGTATTGCAATGTTACACTTAAAGCCTACGGAGACGTCACAAGCTGTAGGTGGAGGTGGAGTACTGTAATGTTACACTTATAGCCTACGGATACGTCAAAACTGTGGGTGGAGCACCGCATTCAATCTTTTCCAGCATATGGACTGTCGCCGATGCAGTTAAGGTTCCTTTACAGCAACGAACCGCTGGCAGTGGTCTACTTTTAAATCGTTCAATTCTCAAAAGAGAACGTTTCGAGTTCAATTCTTTACATCGGGTCATACCAAAAACTGTTTCCTCGCCAAGCTCTCAGTATATAATATGAAGGTCAATGGTATTGCAGATGAGACTTAAAACCGTTCCACGGTAGAATTTGTACGTAAAAACCGCTGACTACATTGGCGTCTGTCCGTAACTCGAGTCTTTGAAGCTGCACTTCACATACAGCTGGTTACATCTCCATAAAACAGAGAATTCATTACAACCCAATAACTTCCAAATACGGGGTAGGAAAACACACAAGGAATGTAAGTTAGCGGCACGCAAAACAATTAATCATGTTATTTCAGCTTTATGTAGGACTATATTAATATTATGATTTGACATTTGACATGCAACTCATTCCATCTCTCTGTCTATCTATCTTTCTTCCTCTGTCTTTCTGTCTATCTATCTCGAATATTCACAGGAAATTCACGTTTCGACAACCACGTTTCTATTTTGGTGTAATATTGCCAAGGTCATTCCAAAGTTCAAACAAGCCATTAATTGAGTGAAACATAATTATGTGTCTACGTACATAAAGTGGGAGAATACAAAAACTCCTTGTTTATGCATACATTCACTTTATCTTATTTGTATGCGTAATTACATTTTTACTATTATTATTATTGTAAACTGTGCATGTTTATACGTAGAATATAAGCATAATATATCTAAGGATTTTTAATGATTTGAAAATGTTGGTGGATCTGAAAACAGTTGAGACCAATTTTAAACAAAACTTTTCAAAATAAAATCCGACAGATAGATATTTAACATGTTTATTCAATAAATGCGTTTCAGTTTAAAACAAGAGACTCAGAGTAATAGAATGACGTCATAACTCGAACACTTTAATAGACAGTGGTCAATTGATTCTGTTATGCCACCTGAGCAATACGGATAATATTCTATATTGCAATAGTATAATTATTGCATTTAAGTTTAATGAAACATGACACTGACTGTAACTAAAGTTATCTTTGGTAGATATATCAATGGCCCTTTAACCTTCAGCATTTAAGACTCTAGCTATATTTAATGACTGCATAGATGATGTTCCCAGACGACAATATTCTTACGAAATATTGACAAAAAAAGAGAAAAACACTTTCCAAAGTTGCTACGACACACAGTAGGTCGTAGCCATTACTGGTAGACCGTTTGAGTCACCGAGGTATATCCTCGTGGATCGTAAGTTCGTGAGGTTAGCCAACCTAGCGTTATTTCTGCTGAAAACTAATTGCTTACCCTTTTCAAATGATCTCACTTTAAATTTTATCTGTTATTCATCGTACAATATAAAAATAAGAGTTATATAGTTAAATTTTATTCTGTAATAGAGTTAAAAGGTTTGCGTTTACCGACGTTGTTCATTTTGTCAAAGGGTTGTAATTTTGTGTGTCAATTTCCGGAGCACGTCACTTTTCTGTCCAAGCTCTTTTCACAGATGTAGTTAAGACAGCTCAAAGGTACTAGAAGCAGATGATACAACGTTGACTCGAAGTTTACCCATTATGTCGAAATTTGGTCGTTGGTATCTCTAAATCTTCGGTACTAAGAAAATGGCAATAATTTTGATTACTTTTATTTTCATTACTCTGATTTTTATTCAATCTACCTGTCGTAGATGTTATGTCTTCAACATTTAAAAACTTCGTAAATGGGTAACCTAGAATGTTCCAGAAAGCGTCAAATCTCATCAGACATGCGATTTTAACGAGATATAAGAAACAAAATACCACGAACTTGCAATCTCCACGAACTTACAACCCGCGACGGTACATAAACCCAGTACTTGGTATTTCGTTTCAATTAGATAGATTTAAATTCTAAACTCTTCAAAAGATTTCCCGATTCACATAACGTGGCAGGGGGCGCAGTAACCTTCCATTATCATACAGTCGATTGTACTCACTTTCGGTAACTGCATGCTTTACGGGGAATGCGCCTTATCAACTGGATAACCGAGAAGATGACAAGTAGGAACAGTCACTCTCGCCAATGGCATATCGATGTATTACTTAATTTAAACTCGTTCTGGTCAAGAAAGGATTCACGACACTCCATCCCCGGTTATATGAATTCTTATCTACTCTTACTAGATTTAGGAATATATTAAGGTTAATTATTGACCTTGTATGATGCCACATTTTTGTTTCAAAAGTCAGAAATGATCGATTGTCCTGCTTTGACGATATATTTTGCAAAACTTCGGAATTATATTTATAATATTTACAACTACTGTGTCATTGACATTGCAGGTGGACTGTTGGAGTCACAGATAATATACATAAACCCAGTGCCCGGTCGTGTGATATCAGCTGATTTTTTTTATACTAAAGCAATATTTCGAAAAAGATAGCACTGTTTCAAAAGCTAACATAGTTGTTTTTTAATAGTAGGTACACCCAGAAGGGTGTGGGAATACATTTTGGCATTATTTAGTCGTTCTTTTACAATGGGTACAATTAGAAGAGTGTAGGAATACATTTTGACATTACTTAGTAGTCCTTTTACAGTGGGTACTCTTAGAATTGTGTAGGAATACATTTTGGTATTACTTAATAGTCCTTTTACAGTTGGTACACTTAGAAGAGTGTAGGAATACATTTTGGCATTATTTAGTCGTTCTTTTACAATGGGTACACTATAGAAGAGTGTATGAATACATTTTGACATTACTTAGTAGTCCTTTTACAGTGGGTACTCTTAGAATTGTGTAGGAATACATTTTGGTATTACTTAATAGTCCTTTTACAGTTGGTACACTTAGAAGAGTGTAGGAATACATTTTGACATTGCTTAGTAGTCCTTTTACATTGGGTACTCTTAGGAGGTTGTAGGAATATATTTTGGTATTACTCAATAGTCCTTTTACAGTTGGTACACTTAGAAGAGTGTAGGAATACATTTTGGCGTTACTTAGTCGTCCTTATACAATGGGTACTCTTAGAAGGTTGTAGGAATACATTTTGACATTATTTTATGCAAAACTATAACTTTGATTTGTTTGATATTGACAAACCTTTTCCTTAAGTAGCACAACATAACAATATTTCTTTATGTTTCATGAAAACTATACCCATTTCCGTCTTAATTTCACTGTCTGAATATACTCAATGCTTCAACGTTTCCAGAATATTATAGCCAAGATTTGTACATGCTGCCATTGTGATCGATATAATTTTTTATGTCAAAGTCATTAAATCGCATAATGATGCCACTCACCATCTTTTGTGTAATTAGTGTAGATGGTGATAAAAACGTGGGAGTTTCAGGATCAGTTGAAACAAGTGTGATTGGTCACTAATTAATAATAGCACAAAACCCTGTTATCAAAATTACCAAACCTTATTGAGGAAGACGTGCCATACGTGTTGTAAGCAACAAAGTGCCAAGCATGAGACACACTGATCCTATCATTCGCTCCCGTATTTCAGCAAAGTGTGCTGATGTATGATGGGGATTGAATATTCAAGTGGTTCATTCATCCAGCTGAAAGCGCCGTATAGTTTTGTTTTTAACATTGATAAAGTCAGACTTGATTTTCCATGATGGTCCAATAAAGTTAGATCCGTTCACTAATCTATATTTCATGACTTTGCTGTATATGTTAATGGATCGTCGAATTACGTTGGGGAAAGAAGAAATCGACATCACCTGAACGACATCTATATGAATAGCACGTGAAAAAAAAACAAAAAATATATTATGCATGTACAGCCACGCCTCACGCACAAGAAACGTCCCTGTGTCTAAAACCTGAAAACTGAATAGGGTGGACCTGGCTTTAAACGATCAGATGGGAGTTTTATTGTAATTTGAGTCTCAGATTTTCCTCTCAAGCATCAACGTGTCATACAGTTGTGGATAATTGATAATCTGTTCATCCCAAGTATCCAAAATCCAGTGTTCCGTATGCAACCTTAGCTTCCGAGAAATACCGTCCCTAATAACGGAAATTCGTTCAGAATACTTTCGGTCATGTTTTAGGCCTCGATGTTAGCGAGTATATTACAAACGTTAGCCTATACAAACATTTGTTATCCTTGTTGGATATATTGTTGAATTCATCAGGTCTAGATTTTATCAATCTTCTTACAACCCCTGGGTAACAATATTCCTGGGGCTGATAGACCCTTTTGGGACAGTGTCCTGTACCGTTCCAACCAAGAATTGTACGCCGCAATTAACCAAATTATTGGGAAAGTAACCATGGTCATTTAAGTCATAAGAATAAAACAGACAACTTGTAATTCATTTTATAGCTTCTTTTATTTAAGTGGCATTATGGATTTCATCTGGACTTCAAAGCGCAGTTCATGCATTTACTAAATTATCTTTTTTATTGTTTTATACCGATTATGTGAATGACATTTCCTTGACAAGTATTCGACATAAGATTCAACTCTCTAACAACAGAGTGGTCCAAACTATTTTTCCATACTGCATATCATTTAGTTTTGCCATAAAAATGAGATTATCATTCTGTTAATTTGAATCTGTGTCCATGTGTGTCGAAGTCAGCAAAGACGTTTGTGGAATAGTTTCCTCTTGAGGCTGTCTAATTTGATGAAAACCATTTGCCTGTTGTTCAGCATTTGGGTAAAATGGAACAGCCATAGGTGATATGTTGTGTATTGATTTGAGGTGGTGTAGGAGATAGACTGTGATCTTTATTACCAGAGGATATTGTGATATTATTTCCCTAGAAGTAAAGTGTTCTAATTTTAGAAGAAAAAGCTAGCCGTTTCTTTTAATTTTACATTAAGATACATCGATGGTGTTTTGTCAATAATAATGACAATTTCCATACATATGTCAATACGATGTATCCCAGCGAACTAGAAATTAAAGATACAACAAAATCAAGCACACACGCTTCATACATAGACATTTTACTAATCTATAGACACAGACGGGAAATTAGCAACTAAGCTATACGACCAACGCGACGATTTCGGCTAACCCATCGTAAATGTTCCACATTTAAGTAGTAATATCCCACAATCACCCGCATATGGAGTTTAGATTTCATAAATGATCCGATATGCCAGGGCGTGTTCAACATATGAATATTTCATATAAAGATGTAAACTCCTCACTGACAAATTATTGACACAGGTATTCACTAAGTGAAATGTTGAGTTGCCTTTTCGTTGGCGGTTGTTGAGACGTCTGAAACTGTTTCAAAAGTTATGTGTTTTAAAAGTTAATAGGTGTGTTTCAAATTTCATTCTTATGTATTGTCCATAGTCGCAGAGGGACGACCCTAATCATCCGGAGACTATCGTAAATAGACTTTTCTTTAACAGGGTATTAAACTAATTAAAAATTGATCTGTTGTTTGTGTATTATGTCTTGGTATAAGGTGTACACCTAGAGTCAAAGCATAGTATCTACACGCTAGACACAAAGGTAAACAGAGCGATATTGTGTAAAACACAATTGACAAACTATAAGAAAGAGTATGACAACTCTCTGGAAGGATACCAAGAGAAACAGTGTGTAACACTTAGAGACTTAGAGTATAAGAGATACGGAGATAGAATAAGGGTATACAAAGGATCTATGTTTATTGTTGGGACTATAGAACTGCTGTTACTCTAATCAGTCATAGGTTTCTTTTCGTGGCCCTGAAAAGGGCCGTTTGTGGTTTTGTTTTTATAGCCATGACATAAAAAGCATTTTACTCGTTTGCTCCGCAGTCTTTCTCTTTTTCTTTTTTCAAACTTCATTAATTCTAACCACTCATCGATGTTCGTTATCCATCCAACCTTTCTTCCAACTATATCGGCCCAAACCATACATTCCTCTTTTTCTGCTACTTCACCCCACATGCTTATGCATTCAGTCATGATCAAGCAATGACTATAGACTATTAGACATACTCAGCAGGGTGTGACGTCACATGTCGCGTGAGCGTTACTTCTCCTATTTGTTGAACATCGTTTAGGTAAACCAAAAACAAAAATGGAGAGCATCTATGTAGAAGCTATTCAGAAAATTATTCTGTCACAACAAAAGACCAAGATGACTACGATGCAGTGTGATCGTTACTATCAGGGCATACTGATGCAACTCAATCAGAGATGCAGGCAACTGAAACAACAGCAAACCTCACAGAAAGTCAGGGATCAACTCGTCCGGCATTACCGGCAGTGCTTAGACCATCTGGCAGCTCAGTATGTTCGTACTAGAAAACAGATTAGAGCTAGTTTTCGCCAACTACAGGTACCAATTATCATGACTATCAAGACCAAGACAGACAATCTACTGGAAGCAGATCGACGCTTACCTCTGAAAAAGAGATGTTACTGTCAATATTAGTAACATATCAAACGGCCCTTTTCAGGGCCACCCAACTTATTAGAAAAGTAATCTAAACTGTATTGAGATATGCTATACATACTAACTACACTTCTTCTCATACCCCTATAACTCATTTCATTGTACATACACTGCACATTCAGTTTAAGGCTTCTTTTCGTAAGATATAAGTGGTCCTGAAAAGGACCGTTGTTTTTAATATCTGCCATGATTGATGAACAGAATCTCTTCTTAAACGGCAACCACTTCTCGTTCATCTACTTACGTTTTCTCTGTTCTCGGCCAAACCGCAATACGCAATTGAGAAGTACAATTCGTCTCAGGTGGACATCTTCTTTTCCCTGATGAAAGGTCATATCAATCTTCCGTAACTTCTCTTTGGTATCACGAATAATCTGTTTGGTATTATATACCGTCACAGATTCGTTTTCTCGTTCCATAGCATACTCCATGTTTGTTTTTTATCACAATTAGACTGATTTCTCCTAGGCGTCTATCACTGCTTGCTTTTTCATTGGTGGAATCACGTTCCCAACGACGCATAGACCCATCATCAAAGAGGTCAAAGTTGATGAGACAGAATACGTCGCGTGCGCTATACTGCTCATATAAAAATCTGTGCGCGGCTGTTTTCACCGCACTTCGATTCAGAAGACAACATGAAGGACAGTGTTGAATTTAACGTTGAGACATTTTGGGCAGTTAAGCCAAAGTACATATTAGAGAAATTGAATATGGCGTCCCAGGAGTGGGAGTATTTTGAACGGCAGAAGGCCGGACGACTGAGATGGTGTAAAGTCGCTGAGGCCTGTGCAGCAAAGAAGAAGACAACCTATTGCTACCTATAAGGCCTAGGGTTTTCAAAACCCAAAAACAAACGGCCCTTTTAAGGGCCACCCATCTTATTCGAAAAGAAACCTGAACTAAAAGTATGCAGGGTTTGTGTGTGTCTGTTTGTGTTATACTGTACTGGTAAGTCAAAAATAAGTTAATGTAAACATTCACTAGTTTATTACTTGATCGATAAATTTTATAAGATAGAAATCCATACTAGTAAATTCTAAAGATAGTAATTTTAAAAAGTAAAGAAAAAGTTCAGTTAGACCTCTGAGAGCTCATTTGGCATCCGAAGCTTGAAGAGTCAACATGGGGGCCTCCGTGGCCGAGTGGTTAGAGCATTGCGCTTTTAATCACAAGGCCTCTCACCTCTGGTTCGAATCCCGCTAGGGTCATTTCGAATTAAGTGGGAAAGTTTGCCAGTTTTCTTGCGGAAGCTCTGTGGTCTTTACCAGGGTAACCGGGGTTTCTCCTCCACCAATAAAAACTGGACGCCATCATATGACTGAAAGATTGTTGAGTATGGCGTAAAACAAAAAATCAAATCAAATCAAAGAGTCAACATCGTCAGAACAATCATCTGGGTGAGTCTTTAATTTTTTTTTATATACAATAGTACAAAATAAAAACAATATAAAATGATACAGATACTTTTTTTCACTGTCTGAACTTTGAAACTTGTTGAAACGACGTAAGTGAACAACTTCATACTTTACAACTTTGTAACTTTTGTATTTTGTCACTTTGAGACTTCATAACTTAGAATGTTGAACACGTTGCAACTTTGAAACATGGGAATGTAACACACTTGTTCACTTTGCAAACTTTGAAACGTGAGAACGTTACACACTTGATCACTTTGCAAACTTTTGAGTACGTTACACACTTCATGTTCAATGTGTCCTGCCGTGAGATTAGTCAGTCTCGTTTCCTGTAAAATGAAGTATTCCTCATTAGCCGGGATTCCCTGTCTATCCTAACCCGAATAATTCAGTCGTTATATTCCGCTCACTACGATCACTACATTAACGCCTGAATGCATACAGTGTGTAAATGCGTCAGACCGGATATTTATACCGCGATGGATTCTGGGTATTTTCATGATGCATTGTGGGAATTAATCCGATATGGCGCTAAATTTATGATGACAGGATGTAAACAATTGCACGTGTTATAAGGGGTCATAAAATTCTCTGAGCCAACACTTGTCGGCGGCCCTTGTCGGCACCTCTCATCTCAACGGCAGAGAAGCAAAAATCACTGAGGCGTGAAGGCTGCTCGTTCTGTTGGTAATCTACCTGTAAAACTGATGTCCAGCATGAATATTTGAGAGGTTATAATATATAACAGGCTGTGAAAAGTTAGAAGAATTTGAGTTTTAAAATTTAAGAAATTATTCGATGCATTGCATGCATGGCTATTATTTTTATTGCATGTCAGATTTTAGCATCCGTAATAACGATGTACGTCGGTCACCTTCTGACATAAATTCGGTTTTTAAAAAGACTAATCTATTCAAATGTTAATTTTTTTTCATACTCTGTTGCATGTTTGTTTTTTATTTTAATTAAACTCCGGCGATAGATGTGGAAGTCGAAATGTGATCGTCGAAAATACGAGTGAAAAAATAGAATCTAGCATTTCGTGATTTGAGGATTCCATCATTAATTGAAAAAAATATACATATGATAGAAATATTATCAATATGTAGCACAATTAAACATTTATTGTTCGTATAAAATTTCATGTGCCGAAGTTGTCATCCCGAGTAACGCGTATAGCTACTGCCGTGACATCATTCTGAGATATCTCTGTCGTCGAAAGAAAAAAATAATAAAACTTATCAATGTTTTGACTTTTGAATATCTAGGAATGTAATATGGAACAAAATACAGGATTCGGGACATAAATATTCGCCACTTTTATTATTTTCCTCTTTGTTTTATATAAACCCACAAATTTTTTTTTTATCCACTAATTTTAAACAAAATTTTAAACAATTTATTTTACATGAAGAAAATTGAAATTATATTTGATGTTCTCTTTGCACTGCTTGTATCGCTTCGTCAAACTCCATCTTGTTTTTAATTTGTATTCTGTCCGGAAGCAGGCTATGCGCAGAATCAGTAAATAAAGCAATTTGATTGGGTTCCCTGGTTCAGGGTACGCTGACGCGCTTTCAGAGAGCTAAGCATTCAAGCCCTCATTGGTAGAGGGCGCAGAATCATTCGAGTTATGTCTATCCATGCAACTAGATATCCCATGATTCAATATCCAAGATGGCTACATTTCCCATACTTCCGGTTTCACTACCCACCCTTCCCTCTCTTGTTTAGTGTATAGTCCATATAGAGTAATCTCCCTTTGTTCCAGTCCTAGAGTCTATACAGAGTGATCTCCCTTTTGTCCTACCCATACAGTCTATACACAGTGATCTCCCCTTTGTCTCAACTATAGAGTTTATACACAGTGATCTCCCTTTGTTCCAATCCTAGAGTCTACACAGAGTGATCTCCCTTTGTACAAACTCATAAACTCTAGTCTTAGTACAATGATAACATGTTCAAGCTTGACTCGCAATTACGAGTTCGGCCTACCGCTTCTCGTGCTTGCGCACTTGATATGGGATCGGCAACTCTTGCGAACTCTCGTCAACTCTCGTCGTCTCTGGCGACAACGACTACTGATTTCGTTCCAAACACAAACCTGGAAAAACCCCAAAGTTTCGGTTCTAAAAATAGATTCATTTTCAGCCCAAAACTGGAAAAACCCAAATTCTATTTTTAGCCATTGACCTCTCGTGACATCGACCTCTTGTAACGAAGGCTCTCATTGGTTCGTTATCCAAGGTGGCCGCACCCACAGACTTCTGCTTCCGGTCATAGACACGCTACCGAGTTCAACGACCGTACTTCCGGTATGACCTCACTTCCAGTATGATATATAGGGGTCATGCTCACCAGAGTGACACGTTTTTATTACTGAGCCATTCTCTTTTTATGAATTTCATGACAATAATTCCTGGACAGACACTCAATCTTTTTCACACGAGCACACAAAATATTATACAAAGTTTGTATTTTTCAGTCAGATTAGGTAAGGGGTGAATCCATGCAGGGTGTGCAAAATAGGTCACTGTTTGAAATTCTTCTCCTCCGGACCTGCTGCATGAACTGGATAATTGACCTTTCTCAGTTATCCACATGGATCTAAGAAATAGGAAAATTGATGCTCGACGCTTTTTTATGTCTTTTTCGTGTTTTTGTAGGCTATAATCAGAGACATCTATAACATATATGTCTCTGGTACAATGTATTTGATTAACTCCCCATGCCTCACTATGATGCATGTGTTTTACATGTATTTGTGTGAATAAATGCTTTGTCGAAAGAATTTTGCTGAAATCTAATGTTAGACTTTATATATCACTGGCCATATAAGGTAACGAAATGATTAACAGCATATTTCCGGAATACGGATACACATTGTTACAGAATGGTTTTAAATATAAATGATCTTCCGTGGGAAATTCCCTAATCTATTTCTGTCGCCATGTCTTCCTTTTTCGACTTCATTGACTTTTAGTTTCTGTAAGTTTTTTAAAATATTCAAATGTATAAGTTTGAAACCAAATGTTTCATATATATAACAGTCAACTACAATACGCTTAGACATATAGATTATTGAGCCAATCTATCCGTAACAAATAGGCTAACTCAAATAGTATCTCAATGACTCAAATTGAAAGAACACAGAAAAGGCAAAATTAAAACACAGTAGCCCAATTATAGGTGTATGATTAAAACCACCGAGACTACGAGTAAAAGAGCGTTTATGTATGTTAAAAAACGTTTATTCCAGAGATGCAAACTATGAATTGTCCAAATTTAAACTCGGAACTACGAAGGAAAGTGGGACTGCCCTACGAATCTAAGGAAAAATATTCTGCAGTAGGCCCTATGTTATGAATTATAATTCAATAGACCCATTCATAATAACTAGGGTCCTGTAACTTTGAGTGAATAAATGATGCAGATTCCCAGAAAATGACGTCAAAAACAATGAGTTGCTATAACATCTATATTTTTGCGGGTTTCTGTATCATTTATTCCGTCAAAGTTACAGGACTTCAGTTATCGTGAAAGGGACTATTTGTTTCCAAAATTTTGTGATTTCTAATTGACCTGTCGCCTGTATTTCAATATGCGTTTATTTTGAACAATTAATTGTAACTGTTATAGTGAGATGGTTTGTTTTTGATTTGTTTGTTTATTTTTCCTGTAAGTTTACATGTATGATGTAGTTTTTAAAAAGCTGAACGTAGTGTTGATATACTAGTATATAATAGAATTATAGACATGTGGAATACTTTGCCAGGAAGTATCATCAGTGCCAAAACAATGAAAATTTTTTAATCAAGATTAGGTAAACATTGGGAAAATCATCCACTTTTGTTCGACTACACTATCATGTACAATCGCTACACCAGAACAAGTAACACAAATTATTAATAATGATGAAAACTATGAGCCAAATATAGAGGATGCATGAATTATCCTGCATTCGGAAAAGACTTAGGTAGGCAACTGATAAATAATAAGAGTTAAGACATAGGTAAAACCTTTGGAGATGTTGAAAGCATTCATTAATCAGTGCTACAGATAACTTTCTGAGAATTTGGGTACAATACCCATCATTTCTAAATCCATTGGGTATTTTTACCCACAGAATTTCTGTCAAGTGGGTATTTTCCAATTCTGTTGCCAAATTATAACTGCCATTGATTTTACTATTAAAGGCTTGGCTGCTAAATAAATGACCATTGATTGATATGTATTTAACTGTCTATACAAAGTAAGTCCACTCTTTAAACATCTGGGTGTTGGTCAGCAAAAATGCAAAGATGTATATTAATCCTAAAAAAATCAACTCTGTTTAGAATTTATCTTTGAAATATAACTGAAATTTATCTCATTAAAACTGGATTTTATAGATTTAAAATATGTTTTCTGCATGTAGACTTATATGGGTTAATAAATTTTAAGCACATGCGATTGAATCATGTTTCAGAATCAAATCACAAAAATAATCTGACACGGAATGACGAAACCATAATGGCTTAAATTTTAATTTTCAAGATGTATTACCGTATCATTTTCTCACTTTTTTATTTACCAGGGGTTTACGATAAAGATGTTCCTACTTTTTGGTAAAACCCCTAATAAATAAAACAATGGGAACATGATAACAATATCAGATATTGCGATAATGATTATCATTATCAAAATGCCATTGGCGGATTCATTTTCTGAATCGCTCTGTTCTCTCTTTGGATGCCAAGTTCCTGGCCATGGCTCATTCCTCCTCCAACATATACTGATTATATTGTTTGAGTGAAGTCGCACTTATCGAAAGTGTGCATTTGATGTCTTCAAGACTCTGTAAGAGTCCATTTCATATAGGAATTGGTAAAATCCCATATACATTTACAAATACAAATACATCACAATGATTTTTTTCAATGTAGTCAGTGACATCATCAAAAGGGGAGGTAATCAGGTTACTACAATTAAAAATGCATATTTCTGTACCTAAAAGTATCACATTTTAGAGAGGTTTGAGGTGGTAATACATTGCCTTTATCACTCTTTTTTTTAAATGTATACAACCAAATTATAAAAGATAAAGTATATGTTAATTTTCGTGACACATCATCTTTAAAGAGATGATTGTACATGAAGTTGGTTAGTCATGCATTGTAAGTGTTCCATGAAAACCATGGTTCACACAAAACCTTCAAAAATACTTAAATTTGATGTTGGCCATAAAAAGCCCCGTTAAAGGAGTAAAGTGCCTTTAAAAAACCCTTAAAATTTAAGTAAAACTAAAGTCTTCTTTATTGACTAATTGAAGTAAATAATTCAACGGAAAACAAAATCAACTTCACTTAGGGTGCACAGCCACTTATACAGACCTCTACTTCATCGTAAATAATATATAAATAAGGGCGAACAATTATACAGCAAACAGGGATCAGGGCGAATGAACGCACATGTACATTCATTTAGTTTGTGGTTGCTAATGATAAACATTTACTGATTGCAAACAATTGAGCAGACTTTTTAAGAGTTAAAAAGTGGAATATATCATTTTTGAGAACAAGGCTGATCCCTTTAAAATACTGAACACAATGTACATTGAATTACAGCAAAGCAATCCAGGATTGATACACCTCAATGTTACAGTTATCTACCATGTTTAGTACTGTGTGTTTGGATGGGTTTTACAGGATTCAAAAGATCTAAACATAATTGACGCATAAAGTAAACACTTAAAAATTTCACCAGTAACAAACAGTACAATGTACATGTGCATATATGTAGCAGCAATGTAATCACCATTCTTATACTGCGCAGTGATCAGACAGAATGATGTTCATGAAAAGCTGTTGTCTACACTTTGGTGGATAGCAAAATGAAATCTCTTTTGCTTTGTTAGGAAGACAATAAGTACACAGAGGTCAACAAATACATGTACAGTGAAACCTGTATATAGGGGCCACCCAAGGGACCAGAATATATTGATCTTTATATGCAAGTGACCCTTATACACAGGTTCAATTTAGTTGAGGTATACAGTCAAGGGACTTAAAAAAAAACTGGCCCTTACAAACAGGTAATCCTTATATAGAAGTGGCTGCTAGTATAGCAGGTTTTACTGTATATAAGAAAAAGTCACGTGTATATGATTGACATTGTATATCATATCTACTCTGATCTTACAACAGGTTCAGCCCTGATATATGTCAAGTACTAATGTCACAGAGACATTTAACTGTCTCTGCTGGGAATCGAACCTAGGGCCCCTGGATTATAAATCTTGTGCCCTACCAATTGAGCTAAAGGGGTAACCCCAATAACCAAGCTAGTAGGAACATCATTTAACCACTGCTACACTAATTAATACCCAATGAGTATTGTTACATACACTGAAATATTGTATTTTTTCTTGCAGATAAAACAACAAATAATATGACAGTATAGATTTCATGTTAATATTAAAGGTAAGTTTAAAATATCCATGAAATTCTTTATATCAGAATGAGTGGGTAAAATATTCCTGTGTATATAACAAACTCTCTTATCTGTGTAGTAGCATGATAAGTTTGAACCCTGCTAGAACCGAAGCTGATTACGTGAGGAAATTCTCAAGATAATTTGTAAGTATCTCTTCTAATGCATTGTCAAATATAATTGGTTCTGACTACTGGTTAAAAATAGCTTGGCCATTCTAGCATTCTACACTTGCAAAAAAGTAAAAATAGTACACATGTCATAGATGTTGGAAGCAAATTGAAATTTGGGGGCTAAACCAACTTAAAACACACACACACACCAGAAACGTCTGGGGGCTAAGCCCCAATTTTCAACACCTATGTCTATCTTTGCAAAAAAAAGGGGGGGGCTAGACCTATTAAGTACCTGTAATCACCCCTCTCCCCCTTTTTTTTTTACATACAATTGAGAATCTTTTATAGCTGGTTGTCAACTAGAGTGGACCTGAAAAGAAAACCCCAAGCAGCAGAGTTATGTTGGTAGGTGTCCTCAGTAATAACTACAACAACTTTACCACTGTGTCTTATAAAAAAAAAAAAGTGTTTTCTGTCAATTTGACTATTAATTGGTACACATTAAGAACCAACCCCTTTTTTCCTGATTTTTGTATCGCCCTGGGTCCTGAATACCTACATGTATAAAATATAGATTTAATGTATATTGTGTTACAAAAGCATGTAGAACTGAGAAGACCCAGGTTGACATTTTTCATGCTTGGAATGAAACATTTCATCATACAATGATAAGTCAAAAATTTTAGAGTACTGAAATAAAAAAAAATTATTTCAATTAATAGTATTACCTCATCTGTTGGACCTGATCTTTTAAAATTTTATCTGTAATCAAGTGGAGATAATTTCCACCAATAATCCCCCTCCCATCATATTTTATAAGAGTTATCTCTCTTTGTCTTTTAATCATGGCACTATTATGAACTTTCTGAATAAAAAATTGCTACTGGATACATGTGATTGCCACTAGATGGGCTTTGTGGCATTTATAACAATCTTTCTGTTTCCGTCTGTTTTTTTTTGTTTTTTTTGTTTTTTTCATGCCCCCAGCGTGAAGGGCCCGCCATGGACATCTAGTGTTTGGATCATAAGTCTGACTATCCATAATTCTGTCCCACTTGTAATTTCGTCATATAAAGTGCAGTATTTCAAGTTTGGATTTGGATACACTAACCAAACTTAGACTGTAAGTTTATCTAAGGGTTGCTCACACTCCATTGACATCACATGCCCCTGGGAGTAGGGTTTGGTTAAAATGTAGGACATTGCAATATTTATTTGCCAGCATAGAAATGTATTGGGACTGGGGGCATTTGTGTATCTTGTCCTTATTATGCCCCCAGCCTGAAAGGTCATCTAGGGGCATATACATGTAGTGTTTGGGTTGTTTGTCTGTCTGTCAATTTGTCTGTCCATAATTCCGTCCTGCTTACATATAAAGTATAATATTTCTTAGGGGGACATGGAATATGGAAATATAATTAAATCTTTATTTTAAGGGATATTGTATCAGTAATTTGGGAGCCTCCATGGAAGAGTGGTTAGAGCATTGTACTTTAAACCATAATGGAGTCGCTCACTTCCTGTCAGCGCAGGTTTGAGTTCCACTGGAACCTAAGCTGATTTTTGTGAGAAAGTATGCCAGTTCACTTGCGGAAGGTCAGTGGTCTCTTATTGGATACATTATAACCCTGTTCTCTCCTCCACCAATAAAAACTCACCATATGAACCCCACCATATAATTGAAAAATTGTTCGGTCTGTGGTAAAACAGTATTCAGAATTCAAATTCAAATCGGTAATTTGAAAACCTATTTAAATTTCAAATGTTCTTAGTGTCTTTCTGATCTTCTTTACAGATTGAAGTGACATAGAGTGACAGCGATGGAGAAAGAACACAAATCAGCCTTGAGACAGTCACGTGTTGCATTGGTCCGAGACCTGCAGACTGAGAATTTGTTTGATCACCTGGAAGCAAAGGGAGTTTTTACTTCACTGATGTTGGAGTATATTAAGGCTGAGCCTGCTAGACCCGATAAAGTGAGACATCTCTTAGATGACTTATGTAGAAGGGGACCTAATGCATATAGACTCTTTCTGGAATGTCTGAGAGAAAGTAACCAGGAATTCTTAGCTGACAAGATTTTAGAGCAAGAGAACAAAATTAGATCTGGTGGAAACCCCAGGCCTAGTGTTAGTCCAGTAGGTTCAGAACCAGCTCTGCACCATCCAACAAGTGAACCTGAAGCACCATATCAGTATTCTGGGATCAGTATGAACCAGACTGCTAGAAATAATTTGTCTCAAAATGCAGGATCAGGTATGCATGATATTCTAAAACAGAGAAAGTTTAAATTTCACTGGGATAATCAAAGTACCAAAAGTATAGAAATGGGTTGTTGTTTTGACAAAATAACCAAGGGATACAAACTACTTCAATTTCATTTTTTTTTAAATATAGATCTTGGTGAAATAAATTGAAAATGAATCACATTACTGTAAAATATGGTTAAACCATGAAAAATCGACTGATTAAACACAAACACAGTTTTTTAGTTTAAACCACACAGGGTTTACAGACTCCAAGCATTTCCGTTGGTCGAAATAGGAACATGCACAACTTTTTGGCCAGTTAATGATGATAAAAGTAATTGGAGGGAATGGGGTCTGTTACTGAGGTCTCTTACAGTATCGGTCTTCCTACAAGTATAGATATTGATGTAATCTGGAAAAATTGTGATTGAAGCGAGGTACAGGATTGACACGATCTTAAATAGTCAGAGAGGGATGGTGTCTAGACATGATGTAGGCTAATGTAAAGTTTTCAGTTATGGTGGAAACAGATTCAACAGCTCATGTAATTTGATTATCATGTTCTTTTACAGTGTCTAACACTCATTTGTTAATTTTCAAAATTTGATAAGATGCTCGGTAAACCCCCATGTCTTTTCAAATTTTGAAAATTTACTAACACGAGTTAGATAAACATGATAATCAACTAACACTCATTGTAGAATCTGCATATATATATATATATATATATATATATATATATATATATATATATATATATATATATATATATATATATATATATATATATAGTAATTTCTCAATATTTATTTATTTTTAAAATATGATCATTTAAAGAACTTTATAAAATTAAAGCCAATCATACATGTACATTGATACAGTATAGACTTCTGCTGTATAGATTGATTAGATCGATTCTCAACTTCAGTTCTGCCAGTACAGTAGTAGGGCTACACAATAGTACATTCTTGTACCTTGAAGTTGGATAATTTTAGCCTTGGTCACTTAGAAACAGCAGATCTAATTACAAAAACTAATCTTTGTTGTTTTGCTAAAGTGTTAAAGCTCATAATTTTCAGATAGTAATTTTTTTTCATTTTATGCTTGTATCAAATCTTTTATTTAGTTTGGTACATACTTCATTTCTCAATTTAGCATATCACCAAGACACATTTGAGGGGTTTGATTTAGTAGGTACTTCGATCCAAATTTAAAAAAAAAAACCAAAGTGCTTTGATATTTCCATATCAGCATATTAAATTTGAATAATGGCATATGTCAATACCATAATTGATGCCAGTGATATACAAAGTGATATCGTTATTGAATACATGTACCTGGTTAATATGAAAATGGCTGATTACCCGACTGATAGCAGGTACATGTAAGCTGTATGGTGATGCCATGCCATAGTGATACTGTATGTACATTTGTAAAACTGTGTTACCTCTTAATCGATGATTATTCATACAAGATCTAGGACATTGAGTTTCATTTTCACCAAAATGTTTGACTCGTACCTCTTAAAAAATAAAATTCTTACATAGGTCTATAATTACTAGTGAGAATGCATGAACTTAAAGGCCCATGACCATTTAAATTGACCAACACGAAACATCGTCACATCACACATTATACAATTTAAAGACATACTAATCAAAACTAGTGCACTCATACACTGCAATTAGTCAGAAAATGATAAAAAACAACGTGATATAAACGTTCCTAATTAGCGATCGCATTTGTACCGTTCACTGCTGTTACATTGATAGGAAATTTATGTAAAACATGAATGTAGGTCAAATTGTGGGTTGTATTTCACAGAAGTCTGCAATTACTCATTTTTCGAAATGAAAATATTGTATTTTTATACATATAAAGATAAAGATTCAAAAAAGGATGACAAATAAATAATTTGTTTTCAGCTTCATTTCCTTCCTCAAATCATTTCAATGCTCTGTCTCTGTTTATACATACACAGCAAAATTTCTTTATCGATTCTATAACTTTTCTTCTTTTTCTGTCATTTGTGTTTTGTTTATTTGCTACCTGTATGGCAACCTGTTTAATTCTTTGTGGAATGTTGGTAAACTCGGACCCATCTCAGTTCATACCCATCACAACTTGTATTCTTTTTGGCTAGTCAGGCCTACGCTGGACTGACCCGTAATGAAAACAATTGGAAGAGTTATGCCCATTGTTTTACTGACTCGTACAGAATAACATAGGAATTATGGTCCCACCGATGACTTGGTTCTCAAGCATATAGAAAAACTGGCTTGATCATTATTCTAAGTAGGAATCATGAATACCTGGACACATGTAAAATATAACGCTTTTTGAAGTTGATTTATTTCGTTCAATTTGTCAGAATAGTTAGTGTTCATATCATGTGACTTCATCAGAATGTCGGGCAAGATCGCTTCCGCTTTCGTAATATTTACATTGACATTATTCAGTAATATCTTGTTTCAGTTCTCCTCAGAGAATTTAATTGTTGATAGATGTTTGAATTCTTTCTTGTAATGACTCTAAGTGTCGTCACTTTCTTGTAGGCTGTTTTTCACATCTGGCATCTAGCACTGCATTGTATCTAGATTCCAGGTCATATATATATAAGATTAAATGTTTAACTGGAAGTGTTGCTGCCCGTATTTTTCTCTGAAGTTGCATACTACTGACAAACCATAATGGAACGGAACAACTCCAAAAAGGACTATTGACCCATACCAGTGAGAAAAGCTACCCATTTTCCAGATAATTTTTTACGGATATAGAAAAGGCACGGAAATATTTTTCATCATAGAAAAATGACCCAGGTATATTTTTACAATAGGAAAAAATGAATATTCGACAGTTAATAAAGACCATGTCGTACAAGTTACACATGTTTTAATAAGTTGAAAATATAGTTATATACATGGAAATTATGTGGTGTATAAGCAGAGCAGTTTCATTTGCAAATCACATTTTCGATGGCAGTTTTTGGAATACAAAATTTATGTGATCATGTCAAGATAGACATGTTTTTATGTCATATGCCTATGACATAGCAGTGTAATGATTTAAGTAATTATACAATTCAAAGACTACTTCCAGTACATGTATGCCCATAACTAAGATGGCCATTTTACAATGGCAATGGCAGTCTTACTAATAGTAATGTTTCTTAATGGTTCCTTTAAACTACAACTACATTTGTCATGCCTGTTTTCTGTCAAGTCTTATAAACGACTGAAAAATCTGACATAGTGATTCCTAAATTTGCTATGAACTGTAAACGAACAGTATTGGGAGCCTTATCATTGTAGACCACGGTCCAGAATTGCTATGCTCTTACCTGTATTTAGTTTCAGGTGAGGCAGTCATATATCCAGCAATAAGACGGGTATCTGTATTAAATTTAAGGTCATATACCTGGTTCCTTGTTATATAAAATGTTCTTGTCATATTCTTTTATTTGGTTTTTTTTTGTATTTATAAGTTATTTATTTATTCTCGTTACAAACCATCTTTTCATACTTTTTTCAGATGTTCAATTTGTCATCATTTTCTGTGAATTGAAATTGTAAGACATACAATGGGTAAATATTGTTTATTTTCCAGAAGACAGTATTGACGCACAGTCCTTTGATATTGGTTCTAGAGCTACTGGAAACAGTGAACCAGTTCAAGCTACGCAAGATATGGATTTAGACGAGCTGGATTTGTCATATTCAAATGAAAATGTATCATTAGATTTATACAGTAACACAAGATCAAATATTGGTATGTGTGATTAGAATCAGGTGGTAAGATGAGGTGACATTTTTACCATATATATCATGTGTGTTAACATGGCTAAGGGTGTCAGTTTTTTCCAAAAAATATCTTAACAAACCTTTTTCTGTAATAAAGAAAATCAGATAATATGAGGCCAGTCTAGGGTCTTGCTGATTCAGTATATACCTAAAATTTTAATTTTTATCTCAATTGTTTGACTATATAGTTCATGATAAAACTTTCTTGGGGCCTGTGTGGCTGGCAGTTAGAGCATCGCCCTTTAACCATGCACTCACCACAAGTCAGCAGTGTTTTATGTCTTACTAGAACGTAAGCTGATTTTGTGAGAAAGTTTGCCAGTTGACTAGTGGAAGGCCAATGGTCTTTTCCCTTGTACTACTGTACATTGTAACAGAGTTTTATCCTCTACCAATAAAAAACTGGCCACCACCATTTGTCTGGAAAAAAAATGTTAAGTGTGGCACAACAGGCAATATACATGTGTTTTTGGTCGTATTGCAAAACAAGGCCAGTGTATAGATTGTTGATGTCCGTCTGCTGTCTGTCTGTCCGTCCGTCAACATATTAGTTAAAATTTTGGTTTAAGCAAATTCTCAGCAATTGATAGAGGTGCAAATTGCCTGTAGGTTACCTGTGACAAGTGCATTTGAATTATGTAGGTTCCTGTGGCAAGTGCAATTGAATTATTATTTTTGTGTGGGGGGGGGTAGATTAAAGTAGTAATTGGGGTGAGAATCAACATTTTGGTTAAAGTTCGGGTTGACGCAATGGGCAATGAATAGAGTTACAGACTTTATACTTGGCCTGTACATGTAGGTTACCTGTGGCAAATGCAATTGAATTATATGGGTTTGAATTTTGGGGGTGGATTAAAATAGTAACAGAGTGGGGATCAATATTTTGGTTAAAGTTTGGGTTGAAGCAAACTTTTCGCAATGAATAGAGGTACAGACTTCTTACTTTGCCAGTAGGTTTCCTGTGGCAAGTGCACTTGAATTATGTGGGTTTGAATTTTTTTTTGGGGGGGGGGGGGATCAAAGTAGTAATGGAGTTGGGATCAACATTTTGTTTAAAGTTTAAGGTTGAAGTAAATTCTTGGCAAAGGAAGGATTTACAGACTTCATATTCTTATAATTATAAACAAAATACTTGGGTGAATAGTGCCCTAACATTTTCACATTTGGATTCATGTAATTAAAATGAAGCTAATAAGAAATAGTTCCAAATACATGGGCATCATACTTGCATCTAATTTACTGATTAGATTTTACTTTGCAATCTAAGCATACCGTCTTTAGCAGTTGCTTGTTTCCCAAATTTATGAAAAAATTCCGAGTTGATCTACAGACTTTGACCAAATGAAAAATAGATTATTTCTGGGGGGAAATGCATTGAAGAAAGAGAGTCCATTGCATGTAGATTTACATGTGTGCTAATTATTTTTTCCAATTTGACACAAATTTACATTAAATTTGACAGTTGTGTCACCAATGGCATTTTCCCATAAATTGGCAGAAAAAGGCCTGCATAAAACAACATTAAAAATGAAAATTATAAATAAAAACTCTTGATGTGACTAAGAAGAAAATTTCAAGTTAAAATGAAAGTGATCTACCCCAAAAAATGAAAAATATAGCAAGTATGATACTAAATATTTGAGTATGCACTGAATATATATTACATATTTGACAAGCCTGTATGATTTCAATATTCATAAGTTTAATATATAAATATGTGCATATATATGAATCATAGTGTGTAGAAGAGTGTATTTGTAAGATTTCTGTTCTGATTCTATGCAGGTGACCAGTCTACACCCTACCAGTCTTTGAGAAGTCAAGACAGAGTAAGTAATGGAAATATGATTTACTTTTTTCTATGTTTGTTAAGGGCTCTTCTAGAAAAAAAAAATGTTTCCTGGACTCAGAATGCCCATGAAATTTAGGGGTAGCACCAGTGAATTTTTAATTGAAAATTACCCCACCAGCTACTTTACATTTTGGGTAAAAACTCCCCACCATTAAATTTATATTAAAATTAAGTTGTTTTTTGCTATATATTATAATGAATAAGATTAAGTCGTATAGAGTTTTGGCCTTTTATTGCAATACAGTGGTTAAGACAATGCATGTTAGTAGTGTAACAATACATCAATACAACAATATATTGCGATTTAATTTCTGATGATAAGATATCCTTATCACCTTTCATTGTTCCGATGCCATTTTCTGATATTGGTTTCATTTTCACTTTGAAGACTACCAATACATAGACAGTCAAAAAAGTAAAACCAAACAACAATTTCAGCATACATTGGCATGGTAATCTTAATACTTTTTGCTGAATATCAAATTTATTTTTCAACGTACCAAAGAATTTATCTTTAAAACTGTTCCATGCCACACCTGGTCAGGCACATGACAATGTCAACCTCCATCCAGGAGAGCGCCATTTTTACAAATCAAATTTGTACAAAACAAATATCTATTTTAATGAATTAAGTACAGTAAAATGTGTGTTTATCTCTCTATAATTTTAAGATGTCAGTGTTTAATTGATAAAACAATTAATGTTATAAAAAAATGCCAAACCTGCATATCGCCGCTATTTCTTGAAGAACAGATTTTTTCCCATATAATTCCCTCATTGTAATGCCAGAACCCGCATACCGCCATCCACCGCTAATTCTCCGGTACAAATGGTCGTTTTTACATGTTAATCCCTCAAACCTATCGCCAGACCTGATCAAAAAACATTAATGAGTAAAGCTGTTAGCTGACAGTAGCTTGTTTAGTTCATCCTTTGACTGCAAAAGGAGATAACTCGAATATCGAGTGTCATAAACTGGTTGCATGAACAAAGTGTAGAAGTCAGACAGGGACCAACTAACAAGTGTCAAATTTCACTACCGTGAAAGTTTGGGAAAATCGACACATCGTGTTACACAGCAATTATCGCATGTCAAGAAATAATTATGAGTAGATGAGATATGTAAACTTAAAGCCTTTGTATTACCGGCCTGTCAAAGAGTTATTTTAAACAAAAAAATGAAAGTTAACATTAAAAATGCTTCCGGGTAATCTATCTAGATTTTCCGGCTGTCAAACGTGTACTTCTAGTCTACACATTTTTACACATTTTATTTTTTTTGCCATTTTAATAGGGTGGCAAAATTGTCCAAAAATAAACAATAGACAAAATATCGGAATTTACAAAACTGAATTGTAAAAAGGATAAGATATACAAAAGGGATTAAAGACATGTCATGATGAAAATGACCTCACCTTGAAAATAGTCAACTTCAATATATATTGCCAAACCGGTTATACTGCCAAAATTCAGGAAAACAAAAAGTGTCAGTATATCGCGGATGAACTGTATTTGTGTAACAGGAAATGTTGAATGACTGGAAGTTAAACAAAAAAGTGGCATTTTTGAGGATTTAAAGATAATTAGCCTCATAAATACATCAGTTGCCTTTCAAATAATCATTCTTAAACTCATCAACCTCTGGAAAACAATGGACTCTTTTGTAAATCAGTCAAAATTTGTCTTTAGGAGTGAATGAGTTGACTAATACTGTGATAACAACATGAATGGAGAATTTGGTAATGTAGGTTCCAAATATGACTTTAAATTTTGAAAAAAAGATAAAATAGATAAATTAATTGATAAAATTAAAAAATTTATAAATTGATCAAAGAAGGAATGAAAATACCCTTTCACGTTAACTGTGGTCCTGTGACTTTGAGTGGCAAAATGATACAGATACCCGCGAAAACATAGACATCCTCATAGTAACTGATTGTTTCTTGACATCATTTTCCTTGGAATCTGTATCATTTTTCCATTCAGAGTTACAGGACCAGAGTTACAATCATAGGTGAAGTGCCACAAGAGTCTATAGATAAATTGATCAAATAAAGATGTAATAGATTAATTTATCAATTAGAGATGCAATATATAACATATATATCAATTGATAAATAGATATAAAATTGAGAAGTAAAAGTATTATCAATTTCGTTTTACATTGAACACACTGGTAATTATCAGTCATTTTTTATAATCATGCACATTTTCGTCTTATTCCATGCTTTTTGCTGTCAGGTATGTCCCAATTCATTTTTGATCAGGTTCTCAACACTGTTCATGAGACGACGAGGCCTTTCAATGTAATACACATAATATTTTTCATAGCACAAGTCCGTAGCACTGGTTACTTCACCTATGAGAGCCGGCCTGGCTCAGTCGGTAGCGCGCTCGACTCTGGATCGTGAGGTCGTGAGTTCGATTCCCGCCGGCGACAGGTTGGTTTCCTGTCTTTCGGATGAGACAGTAAAAGCTGGAGGTCCCCGTGTCACAGTAGGTGTTGGCACGTTAAAGAACCCTACTGCTCAATGGCCGTAAGTGCCGAGCATAGGCCAAAATTTGAAGCCCTTCACCGGCATTTGGTGACGTCTCCATATGAGTGAAATATTCTCGAGTGGGACGTTAAACAACAATAAACAAACAAACAAAACTTCACCTATGATCGATTTTTGTCTCCATATGAGTATGGATGTCTTGATAGAACGTAAAACACCAATAAAGCAGATATTATCCCTTGTCCTATATCTTTACAGGGGTTAATAGATCCTTTTGGGACAGGGTCCTGTACCTTTCCTATTTGGAATTTAATGTCGTAATGAGGCAAATTGGGGGAAAAAGTAAATATGGTCATTTAAGTCATAAGAACAGCAAAACAAAACTTGTGATTCATTTAGCTTCTCTTATTTAACTGGCAACATGGTTTTCATCTGAAGACTCTGAAGTGCAGTTCATACGTGTACTAAATTCTCATTTTGTTTAATACCAAATGTTAATGACATTGTGAACCTAATTGGGAAATTTTTGCTCAAAATTGGGGAAATATAGCAGATTTTTGCATTGGGAATGGCTCCTTTTACAGGACCCAAATATTGATGATATTAATCCCTGCTGTACTAAACTTCCTCGCTTATTTTACATTTTTAGTGCTACAAAATGGATTCCAGTCCAAGAGGAAAGGCCATTATTATCAACAATAAAGATTTCTCAGATGGATCAGTAAGGGAGGGTACGGATGCAGATAAAGAAAGACTTTTACAGTTATTTCAGAATGTTTTGAATTTGGATGTGAAAATTAAGAATAATCTGACAGCAGAGGTAATTACACTAATGTTTCTCTGTTAAGTTTTAGTTTAGCAATATGTTAATTCTGTGGCCATCTTTGTTATGTAAACCTCTAAAGATCAGGTGTATGACTATACAGCCAGTTCTTTGGTCATCTTTGTTGTATACCGGTAACCTCTAAAGATCAGGTGTATAACTATACAGTCAGTTCTATGGTCATCTTTATTATATGGTCTCAGGTGTATAACTATACAGTCAGTTCTATGGTCATCTTTATTATGTGGTCTCAGGTGTATAACTATACTGTCAGTTCTATGGTCATCTTTATTATGTGGTCTCAGGTGTATGACTATACTGTCAGTTCTATGGTCATCTTTATTACGTTCAGGTGTATAACTATACAGTCAGTTCTATGGTCATCTTTATTACGTTCAGGTGTATAACTATACAGTCAGTTCTGTGGTCATCTTTATTACGTTCAGGTGTATAACTATACAGTCAGTTCTATGGTCATCTTTATTATGTGGTCTCAGGTGTATAACTATACAGTCAGTTCTATGGTCATCTTTATTACGTTCAGGTGTATAACTATACTGTCAGTTCTATGGTCATCTTTATTATGTGGTCTCAGGTGTATAACTATACAGTCAGTTCTATGGTCATCTTTATTACGTTCAGGTGTATAACTATACAGTCAGTTCTATGGTCATCTTTATTATGTGGTCTCAGGTGTATGACTATACTGTCAGTTCTATGGTCATCTTTATTATGTGGTCTCAGGTGTATAACTATACAGTCAGTTCTATGGTCATCTTTATTATGTGGTCTCAGGTGTATGACTATACTGTCAGTTCTATGGTCATCTTTATTATGTGGTCTCAGGTGTATAACTATACAGTCAGTTCTATGGTCATCTTTATTACGTTCAGGTGTATAACTATACAGTCAGTTCTATGGTCATCTTTATTATGTGGTCTCAGGTGTATGACTATACTGTCAGTTCTATGGTCATCTTTATTACGTTCAGGTGTATAACTATACAGTCAGTTCTATGGTCAGCTTTATTACGTTCAGGTGTATAACTATACAGTCAGTTCTGTGGTCATCTTTATTACGTTCAGGTGTATAACTATACAGTCAGTTCTATGGTCATCTTTATTATGTGGTCTCAGGTGTATAACTATACAGTCAGTTCTATGGTCATCTTTATTACGTTCAGGTGTATAACTATACTGTCAGTTCTATGGTCATCTTTATTATGTGGTCTCAGGTGTATAACTATACAGTCAGTTTTATGGTCATCTTTATTATGTGGTCTCAGGTGTATAACTATACAGTCAGTTCTGTGGCCATTTGATATATACCGGTAACCTCTAATATCAGATGTATGACTATACAGTCAGTTCTGTGATCATCTTTGTTATATAACCTCTAAAGATCAGCCAGTTCTGTGATCATCTTTGTTATATAACCTCTAAAGATCAGCCAGTTCTGTGATCATCTTTGTTATATAACCTCTAAAGATCAGGTGTATGACTATACAGTCAGTTCTATGGTCATCTTTGTTACATAACCTCTAAAGATTAGGTGTATGACTATATATCCAGTTCTGAGATCATCTTTGTTATATACCGGTAACCTCTAAAGGTCAGGTGTATAACTGTGATCATCTTTGTTATATAACCTCTAAAGATCAGCCAGTTCTGTGATCATCTTTGTTATATAGCCTCTAAAGATGAGGTGTATGACTATACAGTCAGTTCTGTGGACATCTTTGTATTGTAGCCCCTAAGGATTGATTTAAGTTAAAAGCAATCTCCCACCTCTCCTATTTTCTGATATTCTGTGTAGAGGGTCCAATGCAATCCACTATATGGTCATGTGTGAATGACCTCTTGTAAGTGTGTAATGTGCAGTCAATAAAAATGCAACTTACCATAATTTTTAAAATGTATTAAATGGCAGTGAGATTCAATTTATTTCATGAAAAGTAAACTGTCAGTCTACAAAATTCCATCACGACATCATCGGTAA
>BROG01000834.1:227500-287261 GCA_030159075.1 Atrina japonica
CTAACATTGATTACATCTAGCAAAATTTTGACTGTACTACCTGGAAGAATGTGAACCAAAATTTTTAAGGGGGCATTAGCTTCGATAGTTTTCAAAACATTTTTTTCTGTTTGGCTTGCCTGTTTGAAGAACAGAATAGCTATTGCTCTCACTGCTCCAGTGTCCATTATGGGCAAAGTACTGCAACTACATCCATGAAACTTCACACGCACATTATCATTACCCAACAATGCAGTGGGATGCTGGTTGCTGTGGCCTAATTTTGCCCCAAATTTCCAGCTTCCCGGATTTCGTTATTTACTATATGAATAGTATTGCGGTTGTTTCAGTCCACTGTGGGCAAAGTACTACAGCTGCAGCCATAAAACTTCACATGCACATTGTCTAGGGTCATTACTCAACAATGCAGGGGGATGCTGGTTGTTGTGGCCTAATTTTGACCCAAATGATAACAAGCATAAAACAGGCGAGCTATATAGTCTTCCTTCGCTACCAACTTTTTTGTACAACTTAGATTGATATACAATAAAAAAAAAAAAAAAAGAGAGATATATAGACAGGCAAAGACATTCTTAAATTCCTATATATTTTGTGAAAATTGCTTGAGAAACCCAGGTTCGGCACATTTTGAATTGCAATTGATTAACTCTACCTTACTATTTGTATATGAATACAAGACTGGACCTGACCTTGTTTGCAAACATTTTGTACATTAATGTTATATGTACAGTTCCATCCCAACATACCGCCCTCCATTATAACGCCAAACCCGCATAACGCCACTATGTCTTAAAGAACAGATTTCCTCCCATATATACTGTCTATAAGATTATTTTATGTATGTATGTTTAGCTCCTTTTTGTTATTGTACACCAAGTGCAAGTAGTTAAATTAGGGAAAAAATCTAAATAATTTTTTTTTTAGCTAGAAAAATGAATGGAACTGTTGGTGCATAATTTTGAACAATAAATTAAACAAAATTTCTTGTATACCATCAACCAATTAGCATAATTGCATGATTTTTTTTTTTTCTTTCAGGTTTTGTGTCTTTAAGAGACCGTGATGATGGCAGCTGGTTTGTTCAGTCTTTTGTAGATGTCTTCACAGAGATGGCTCAAAGTGAACATGTTCTGGACATGCTTATAGAGGTAAGGCCATGCTTATAGAGGTAAAGCCAAGCAAATGATATATGTGCGTATTGCCTCAAGTTTGTAAGTAGGGTTGGTAGGTCAGTAATCGGTTTGGGCCTTTTATAACAATGTATAATCTCCAAACTGAAATAGAGATACTTCTTGTTTTTGCTATGTTTCTGATTTTTAGGTCACCGGAGCTGAAAGCTCAAATTTTGTATGCATTATTTGAAAGTCATAATTAACAAAGATTGCAATCGAAAAATGAAATCTCTCCATAAACGAGTCACTAGGGGACGCTTCAGTAGCACAGTATTTTTGTATAAAAAATTGTTTAATAACTCAAAACTGGTCGACTATTTGTATATAAAGATATATAAGAAAGTTGTTAGGAATTATCTGAGGATCATTTTGCTAAAATTTCAAGGTCATGGGGTCAAAGGTCAAGGTCACAGGCACCTAAGGAAATGGAAAATATGTGTTTTTTTGTAAAATTTATGACTACTTCTCCAGAACTATTGGACCAATCTGAACCAAACTTGACAGGAAGTATAACCATGTAAAGCTGCATAAAATTTGCCAATGAAAAGGTCTAGGGCCAAACATGGCTGGCATTGGCTATAAATAGAACGAATGAGTCAGCAGATGTTTTTGATTTAATACATGTATCTCCAAAATTATGAAAGCTAGATATAAAACCATTACCGCAAAATGAGCGGCTTGCAAAAATCTACTCTTATTTCATTTTGTGGGAAATTGTTGGATCGACCCTTATGCAAGTTATTTCCCCTTTTTTGTGAATTTTTCATGTCTTTGGATGTTTTTTTGCCATTATCTTGAAAAGTATAATAGGTAGAGTAAAAGTGAAACAAGATAAAATGTTCGGCTTGCAAAGATCTACAAAAAAGTGAGGAGGGCTGAAATTGTCAGGTTGCTCCTTATTGGAGTTATTTCCCCTTTTAAGCATATTTTTCATGTTTTTGGATGTTTTTGACATTATCTTGAAAAGCACTATAGGTAGTGTAAAAGTGAAAGAAACAAAAGAGTTCAGCTTCCAAAGATCAACAAAAAAGTCAATAAAGCTGAAATTGTCAGGTGGTTGCTTATGGGAGTTATTTCCCCTTTTAAATTGATTTAAAAGGGGACAGGCGGCCATCTTGGATTTTGACCAAAGGAAGTTTCTTACCGCTATTTCTCAAAAAGAACTGAAAGAATCTCCTTGAAATTTGACATAAAGGTTCCCCTTGAGGTCTAGACATTACATTTTCAAAGAGATCAGAATCCGAAATGGCCAACATGTGGCCATCTTGGATTTTGACCAAAGGAAGTTTGTTACCCCTACTTCTCAGAAAGGACTGAAGGAATCTCCTTGAAATTTGACTTGAAGGTACCGCTTAAGGTTTAGTTGTGAATATTCCATTTTCAGAGAGATTGGAATCCAACATGAGCAACAGGTGGCCATAGTTCTGCATATTACATTTTCAAAGAGATCGGAATCCAACATGGCTGACAGGTGGCCATCTTGGATTTTGACCAATTGAAGTTTGTTACCGCTATTTCTCAGAAAGTACTGAAGGGATGTACTTGAAATTTGACATGAAGGTTCCCCTTGTGGTCTAGTGCATATGACATTTTCAGATAAATTGGATTCCTGGCTGACAGGTGGCCATCTTGGATATTGACAATGGAAGTATGTTTTTCTCAGAATGTATTTAAGGAATCTTCAAAATTGATTATGGAGGTTACCCTTGAGGTCTAAATGTATGTATTACATTTTCAGGGAGATCAAAATCCAAGATGGACATCTTTCGGGCATGTTGAATTCCATTCTCTCTTAAAATGTAATATGTTCATTTCAAGTTCAGTTACGCTATAATCTTGTGAAAAGTGTATTTCACAGAAATATGGATTTAAGTTCAAATTTAATGTTGAGACACAAAATAAGAGAAAAGAAGAGAAAAAACAGTCTGTCATAGATTAGACATAGAACATTTCGTGGTGGGAGCCAAGATCCCTCTAGGATCTCTTGTTATGTTTTTGGATGTTATTTTACATTATCTTGAAATGTATAATAGAGAGAATAAAAGTGAAAGAAAAAATGTTCAGCATGTTAAGATCTACAAAAAAGTCAATAGGGCTGAAATTGTCAGGTTGCCCCTTATGGAAGTTATTTCCCTTTTTAGTGGATTTTTCATGTTTTTTGGCTGTTTTTTGACATTATCTTGAAAAGTACAATAGGTAGAGTAAACGAAATGTTCAGTTTGCAAAGATCTACAAAAAAGTCATAGGGTCAAAATTGTCAGTTTGCTCCTTATGAGAGTTATGTACCCTTTTAAGTGGATTTTTCTTGTTTTTGGATTCTTTTTGACATTATCTTGAAAAGTATAATAGGTAAAGCGAAAGTGAAAGAAGCAAAAATGTTCAGCACACAATAATCTACAAAAAAGTCAATAGAGTCGAAATTGTTAGATTGCTCTTTGTGGGAGTTATTTCCCCGTTTAAGTGGATTTTTCATATTTTTTTGACATTTTTTAACATTATCTTGAAAAGTATTATAGGTTAGAGTAAAAGTGAAAGAAGCAAAATCATCTGGGCTGAAATTTTTAGGTTGCTTCTTATGAGTTACTTCCCCTTTTAAGTAGATTTTCATAATTTTTTATGTTTTTTGACATTATCTTGAAAAGTATAATAGGTAGAATAAAAGTGAAAGAAACAAAAATTTCAGCAACCAAAGATTTACAAAAAAATTAGGGCAGAAATTGTCAGGTCACCCCTTATGGGAGTTATTTCCCTTTTTAAGTGGATTTTCATAATTTTGACAGTTTTGTCTTATTATCTTGAAAAGTATAATAGTTATAATAAAAGTAAAAAGGCAAAAATGTTCAGCATGCAAAGGTCTACAAAAAGATCATCGAGCTGAAATTGTCAGGTCACCCCTTTTGGAAGTTATTTCCTCCTTTTAGTGGATTTTCCATGTTTTTGACAGAAAGTACAAGTTTTTTGTCAAATTTAAATTCTCTTCCAGAACCAGTGAATTAAGTTTAGCCAACTTTGACTTGAATTTTTTCTCACGTGACGGTTAAGGCCCATTGGGCCTCTTGTTCTATTTTTATCCAACTGTGAACTTGTTTGAAGCGTTTCTCAGAAACTGAAACTTTATGCAACTTCAGAGTATGTTAGATCTGCACATGAAGTAGTGTATCTGTGTTAAATTTTCCATTAGGGCTTCAACATCAATACAACAGGGTTTTACAGAGGAGCAGGATACTTTTTGAATTTCAAAAAAATACTAGATATCGATGTATCAATATACAAATCAATTAGATATGATAATTGATGTTGATACATTTCATAATGCATTTCACAGTATGTATTTTCTTTTACAATCTACAAAAAATTTCCGTTTGTTTTGGTTGATGTTCTTGAACTAGTTATATTTTATTCTAATTGTTCAATTTGATCTAATAAACAGTCTTTTCGTGCATTTAAAACACCTAAATATTATAATGAATCTATATATTTTAAATGCATTTTATAGAAGTACCAAATTATTCTATTTATCAATATATCAATATTTTTTTACTTATCGATTATGAGTTTGCTTGGAGGACAGTTAGCAGTGAAGAGACTATTTCAGGTGATGCAGTCAGACTAGAAAATAGAGTATAACTTAAGAATGCAATTTTACAGAATTGTAAAATATTTTGGTGTAAATGAAATTAAATCTAGTTTGAATCATCATTGAATATAATATTACACAGTTCTGCTTACTCCTGCCTTTTGAAATTATACAATGCCCTGATGTTGTACTAGTGTAGAATTTAAGTGATGGAATCTAAGGGAAATCTTACTTTAGTATGAAATAGTTGGCTGGTACTGAATAACCATGTACTGCATTTATTTATAACCTCGGGGACCCAGACAGTCTACCAGCAGTGTCAATGACACAGTGGTTATAAATATTTTAAACAAGAACAAGTTATAGCTTAACAAAAGAAGCCAAAAGGAATGCTTAAGATAATTGTTTCTGTCAAGAAGACTTCATTTGAACTAAAATTTAAGATATGTACAAATGACTTATTAACTCAATTCTTATTGACTTGTTGTATACAAAGATATATGATAAAGCTGTTAGGAACATCTGAGAATTCTGAATGAAAAGGAGCTAGGACCATTAGGGACAACAACAAAAAATCATGAACCAATGATCAGTCTATTCTGACTGTTTTGTACATCTTTAAAAATCATAAACCAATGATCAGTCTGTTCTCACTGTAAGCATGTTTTACTCAGGTGACTGACAAGGATGTTGTTTCTCTTGTTTTAGTAAAATTAATTATATAAACTGATTAATATTTGTATTGTAGGTAAATCGAATAGTTGGTAGTCGATACGATGGGAATGTAGGGATGCAAATGCCTTTCCCAAGTTATTCAATAACGAAAAAATGGTATTTGAATCCAGTATCTTGAAAGGAGTTAACAGTATCAGAATGCTATCTCTGTACTTAATATTTACAATGAAATGATTATTCACACAGCTGCTATGAAAAGAGGATTCTGCTAAATAACTTTATATTGACTCAGTCTTTATAGGAATCATCATTTTGTTTGATTAAATCAACCAGTCGCAATATGGAATTGATCGGTGAAATAAAGCAACCTTATCATGGATAGGATTATAAATGGAATGAACTCGTTTTGTTGTTAAAGTTGAATGGGAAAATGAACTAGTCTTGTTTTTGAATTGGTATGTGTAATGAACAAGCCATATTATGGAATGTATTGATGAAGTATAGCATCCTCAACGTGGAATTGATTTTTGAAATGAACAACCACAATGCGGAATGATTGTTCATATGAATTGGCTTCGTTGTGAAATACAAAACTCATAAGTCACATAAGGATCATATTAAGATGTGTGTACGTTTTGTTGATTTTGTAAAAGTTTGAATTATATCTATTTATTTTGATTATCTCTTTAGAAAAGATAGTTAAGTAGTTATAGCGTCTGTATGGCTTTTAAGAAATGCACAAAATCAATTAGCTCTAAATCTTGTGTTAAGTTGTCTGAAACATCTGAAAGCCAAATTTAGGAATGTTTTATCAACCCAACTATAAGTCATGTCATCGTCACACATTTTGAAGTAATATATATTCAGTGGATCATCCCAAAACTTGACCTAACTTGGACTGAATATTTTGTTCAGTTTTTGGAAGGATTTATTCTTCGAAGTGAGTTCCAGCAAAGTCAAGCCTTTCGTGAACTTGATCAACCCAGCATCATGGACATCAGTAACAAGCGTTCTATATATATAATTGTGTAGTGAATCACCCGCCATAGACATCTACATTTGCTAAAATTCGTCCATAGAACAATGGAAGACAGTAGTATGGCTCTTTATACCTAATTAAATGACAACATATTAGTCAAAGGGAGACAACAAAGGAAGATAGAAATATGTGGATCATGATCCCAGAAAAAGACTACTCATATAAAGCTTCACAGGAATGTTACTTTGAAATCCAGGATGGTTACCATGGCATCATCTTAAAAAATATTCAATGAACTAAAATAAGTTATATTGAAAGGATTTCATGGAAACCAATGGAAAATTTTCAGAATTTCCATGAAATAAACAGAAAAATATTCAGGGGCAAATTAAAACTGTGTTCTTGAAGTGTATACATTATTTATAATCTATAGTTTAAAGCACTCATCATATGTAATAAACAATTTCTGCACCTGCTTTTTGATTATTCACTTGCTTGTTACAGGTATACATCACTCTTGGGTAATGAATCAAGTTCATTGTATTAATCACATTTGCTTTTATTTATGGTCATGGCCAATATTTGCCTTGCTTTAATTCTTATACATGTCAGGGGCAATATTTTTCCTCTTCAGATATATGTTGGAAGTCAGATTTAAATGGTGAATGAGAGAACACGGGTTAAATGTACCCATGAAGAAAATGGCAAACTTTCTCAGATGAGTTCCATTGGGGCGATACCAAAGAGGTGATTCAGATGTCAATTACTTATGAATCGATATGATTTGAATGCTCCATTTGAACATCAACTACTGTCTGTGAACCCTAACATGGAACCCCTAAAAATGGCAAATTGAAGAAAATCTAGCACAGTACCTGAACAAATTTTGTAAGAAGCATGGAGTCATAACTGAAACATATACAAACCCAACACTGTACTGTAGGTACAATATTGACATAGTATTGAGAAAGTTAGCTTTGTATTGTGATCTGTCTGACGTTTTGCATCTGAAAACTAAAATTTTTTATCACATTGTACATAATTAACATTTTAATTGCATTGGTCAATAAATAATTTCACAATCATAATTTTGTTGGTAATTGTTTTATTTCCCCTACACGTTGTTATTCTATAGGTTTTCTTAACATGATCAAGTTCATGTCGGTGAGTTTGATACTAAAATCCATATCACCTTGCGGGATGGAGCTTTGTGAACCCTTTCCTGGCCTGCACGAGTTGACATTTTAGGTAATAAAGCATGTCAATTAAAATAAGACCGTAACCGAAAAGAATCCGCCAGTCTATGTTCATTGGATTGTGTCTTGAAACAATGTGTTGATTTCTCTCTGAAAAGCTGGAACTTCCTGAGAATTTTATAAAATTTAACTTGTAAAATGTTTTATACCGATAATCTGGTTTTTATACACCCGGCGAAGGTGGATGGTATTATGACATGTTTTCATGCGGGCTGGCAGGCACATATCAATTTCCACTCAGTAACTTGAGTAATTTTCAACGGATTAATTTTAATCTATGAGAAGGGTTTTTACCATAAAAGCTCGGATACGTTCGATAACCAAAAATTTTTCCCAGACATTTACAGAGTTTTGGCCCTTTGTATATTTGTGGAAAGATTCCGCTCAATTTTCAAAGGATTTATTTTAAACTTTATAAGAAGGTTTATTGCCATACAAGCTGAGACAAATTCGATAAATTTTCACCAGATATTTACGAAGTTATGGCCCCTTGAATATTTGTGGAAACAATTTCCGCTCAATAAGTTAAAGTAATTTTCAACGGATTCATTTGAATCTTCGTGAGAAGATTTATTGCTATAAAAGCTCGGCCATGTTTGAAAACCAAACCGTCTCGCCAGTTATATACGGAGTTATAAACTGCTCATTTTACCCATGACGGGCGTATTTTGTACAGCATATGCGATATCCTTGTTTAAGGCATTCATCTGAACGATACCCAGTCAAATAGGCTCTAAGGTTTCGCTTTTAATCTCACTGTACATAAAAAATTGATATCTATGGAAGTTGAAATTTATAAATTGTCATACTTCCAAGACACATTGCGAAAGTTGGTCTATTAAGATAACACAGATAAAACAAGATTAATATATTTGATCCGCAAGGATCAAAATACCTAAATAGAATTGATATTTGTCATAAATAATGCATATTGTACTTTTTAAAATATTTTTTGAAATATTCTGGAAATTATAGATTCAGAATTACATATGTATACTTTTGAGAAAAATAGCAGAACAGTGAAAATGAAACAAAACATACTAGTCCGCGAAAGGTTAGAAAATATATAAGTAACAGAATCATTGAAAACTATATTGCAGTTTTAATAGAGGAGGGGTATATTTACTAGATTTTTAATTCCAACCTGTTTTCAATTAAAATTTTAATATTAAAGTGAAAGTCAATTAGTAAAATATTTTGGACACATGCTCAGAATTTTTCCGTGGATTTTGACGTCGGTTTTTGTTCAATTATAATATCTTCCCATTGTCAACGCAGTTGGGTACTGATAAAGATATTTGAATAGCGTTAGATGAAAAATATCGGCAATCTACCCGAATACAGAGAATGTACCTGATTACAGCGAATATACAACTTGTACTTGATAATTGGGTGTATTTTGATAATATATCTGTCATTTGATATAGGGTAACGTTTTTGAAAATAGATAATACCAGTATTTTTAATTAATGTAGCAATTACCTATACACACAAGCTCTAATTCTGAGGAATGTATCTTATGTATAAGCCATATTTTACTAAGTTTGGACATAATCAGTTGTTCCAGCACAATTTTGTATTTGTAAATAGCACCAATCAACTCTGTCATGTTTATAAATGTGAATTTTTAATTCTGTGTTAAATTAAATATAAAAAGTCTCAGATACCAAGGTATAAATCACTAGGATGTCCAGGATATAGGTACATTTCTGGTAAAAATGGACAAACACAGACCTCTTGAAATCAAGAGTGGGATCATTTGTCATCTTTAAGTTAGAAAAATTGTTTGTGTTTATTTATAATAAGTGCCTTTAAATGTGTGTTGTATACCATAAATTTGAATTATTATGATAAATAGTATAAACATATTACCAAAGTTATAATGCTCAAGACGATATCGTTTTTGTCAATTAGACTTCATAACTGTGATATATATTGTTGCACCAAATTTCTGAAAATTCTTATCAAAGCTTTGCGCTTAATGACACATAATTTATTTATACAGGCAGCAATTATTGTTTTACAATCCAAACATATCCAGATTGTCCCACATTTGAAAGTTTTGATTGTCCTACAAAATTTGTCTTGGTTGTCCCATAATGTTTTTTACCTCAATCAAGACGACATCCCTGTAACCAAGTGTATTCCCTGAAACCATGTTTATTTCACGTTACTAGGCATATTCCCTATATCCAGGTACAATCAATCCAGGTATATTATACATTTATTTCCCTGATTGTAGGAAGACATGAGACTTTGTCTACCCGAGGCAAGTCATATTTCTCTAGGGCGAAGCCCGAGGGGAATATGAATTGCCGCGGGTGAACTAATCCTCAAATTTCCCTACAACCAGGGCATTAAATTGTTTAATATACCGACATAGAGAACCAAAAATAAAGACTGCCAAGTAAGCTGCAAGGGAGATATGATGCATGTGAGCGAGATATGAAGTGAACTCTCCCTGACACGTCACGGCTCTCAACCAATCCCTGACTGGTTTTTTTTTTATTAAGGAAGTATAATAATATCTGTCCAATTATTCTGAATACAGAAAAAATAATTAGTAACAGGGTATGCGTCTAATTATTCTGAATACAGAAAAAATAATTAGTAAAAATAATTAGTTCTTTTTTTCCTTTTTACTACTTAGATTAATAAACAAAAAGAGATATATACAGGCATAATAAATTATTTAATTCTATTATATTTTGTGAAAATTGCTTGAGAAACTAAGGTTTGGCATTTTTGCAATTGCAATTTGATTAACTCAGCCTTGCTATTTGTATAAATACCACATTGTACCCAGGCTTATTTTACCAAAATATATAGGGATATAAGATTTGTTATGAAAGCATATACCTCCGATATTTATTGGAAAACATTTAAATGTAGTAAAAGTTGAAAAACGAAATAATTGTTTTCGATTAAGACTTCTCCTTTAATGAATAATATAGCTGATTACTGTGACTTTACATCAATACCCGGTCACAGTGAATAAACTTTGTTACGTTACACCGAATATATAAGATTATACTGAATACTCTGGTTAAGCAGAATATAGAGGATTACACCGAGAACTCTTAGCTACACAGAATATAGAGGATTACACCGAGAACTCTTAGCTACACAGAATATAGAGGATTACATCGAGTACTCTTAATTACATAGAATATAGAGGATTACATCGAGTACTCTTAATTACATATAATATAGAGGATTACATCGAGTACTCTTAATTACATATAATATAGAGGATTACATCGAGTACTCTTAATTACATATAATATGGAGGATTACATCGAGTACTCTTAATTACATATAATATAGAGGATTACACCGAGAACTCTTAGCTACACAGAATATAGAGGATTACACCGAGAACTCTTAGCTACACAGAATATAGAGGATTACATCAAGTACTCTTAATTACATATAATATAGAGGATTACACCGAGAACTCTTAGCTACACAGAAAATAGAGGATTACATCAAGTACTCTTAATTACATAGAATATAGAGGATTACATCGAGTACTCTTAATTACATATGATATAGAGGATTACACCGAGAACTCTTAGCTACACAGAATATAGAGGATTGCATCAAGTACTCTTAATTACATAGAATATAGAGGATTACATCGAGTACTCTTAATTACATATAATATAGAGGATTACACCGAGAACTCTTAGCTACACAGAATATAGAGGATTACATCAAGTACTCTTAATTACACAGAATATAGAGGATTACACCGAGAACTCTTAGCTACACAGAATATAGAGGATTACATCGAGTACTCTTAATTACATATAATATAGAGGATTACACCGAGAACTCTTAGCTACACAGAATATAGAGGATTACATCGAGTACTCTTAATTACATAGAATATAGAGGATTACACCGAGTACTCTTAATTACATATAATATAGAGGATTACATCGAGTACTCTTAATTACATATAATATAGAGGATTACATCGAGTACTCTTAATTACATATAATATAGAGGATTACACCGAGAACTCTTAGCTACACAGAATATAGAGGATTACACCGAGAACTCTTAGCTACACAGAATATAGAGGATTACATCAAGTACTCTTAATTACACAGAATATATAGGATTACACCGAGAACTCTTAATTACACAGAATATATAGGATTACATCGAGAACTCTTAGCTACACAGAATATAGAGGATTACATCGAGAACTCTTAGCTTACATAGAATATAGGGGATTACACCGAGAACTCTTAGCTACATAGAATATAGGGGATTACATCGAGTACTCTTAATTACATATAATATAGAGGATTACACCGAGAACTCTTAGCTACACAGAATATAGAGGATTACATCGAGTACTCTTAATTACATAGAATATAGAGGATTACATCGAGTACTTTTAATTACATAGAATAGGGAGATTAACACCGTGTAATCTTAGCTACACAGAATATGGAGGATTACACTGTGTACTCTTAGTTACACAGAAAATAGAGGATTACATTGAGTACGCTTAGTTACACCGACTATAGAGGATTATACTGAATACTCTTGGTTAAGCAGAATGTAAGGATTACATCGAGTACTCTTAATTACATAGAATATAGAGGATTACATCGAGTCTCTTAATTACATATAATATAGAGGATTACATCGAGCACTCTTAATTACATATAATATAGAGGATTACATCGAGTACTCTTAATTACATAGAATAGGGAGGGTAACACCGTGTAATCTTAGCTACACAGAATATGGAGGATTACACTGTGTACTCTTAGTTACACAGAATATAGAGGACTACACTGAGAACTAGTTATATAGAATATACAGGCTTACACTGAGGATTCTTGGTTACACAAACTATAGAGGACTACATTGAGTATTCTTGATTACACAGAATATAGAGGCTTACACCGAGTACCCTTAGTTACACAGAATATAGAGGATTACACCTTGTGCTCTTAGTTACACAGAATATAGAGGACTACATTGAAAACTTCTGTTTACACAGAATATAGAGGATTACATTGAGTATGCTTAGTTGCACAGAATATAGAGGATTACACCGAATACTCGTAGTTACACAGACTATAGAGGATTACACCGAGTACTCGTAGTTACACAGAATATAGAGGGTTACACCATTTACGTTTAGTGAAACAGAATATAGAGAATTACACCGAGTACTCTTTGTTACGCAGTACAAAGAGGATAACACCGAGTACTCTTAGTTACACAGAATATAGAGGATTACACCGACTAGTCTTGGTTACACAGAATATAGAGGATTACACCGAGTACTCGTAGTTACACAGAATATAGAGGGTTACACCATTTACGTTTAGTTTAACAGAATATAGAGAATTACACCGAGTACTCTTAGTTACACAGAATATAAAGGATTACACCGAGTACTCGTAGTTACACAGAATATAGAGGGTTACACCATTTACGTTTAGTTTAACAGAATATAGAGAATTACACCGAGTACTCTTTGTTACGCAGTACAAAGAGGATTACACCGAGTACTGTTAGTTACACAGAATATAGAGGATTACACCGAGTACTGTTAGTTACACAGAATATAGAGGATTACACCGAGAACTCTGAGTTACACAAACTATAGAGGATTACACCGACTAGTCTTGGTTACACAGAATATAGAGGATTACACCGAGTACTGTTAGTTACACAGAATATAGAGGATTACACCGAGTAGTGTTAGTTACACAGAATATAGAGGATTACACTGAGTACTCTTAGTTACACAGAATATAGAGGATTACACTGGGTACTCTTAGTTACACAGAATATAGAGGATTACACCGAGTACTCTTAGCTACACAGAATATAGAGGATTACACCGAGTACTCTTAGTTACACAGAATATAGAGGATTGCATTGGGTACTCTTAGTTACACAGACTATAGAGGATTACACCGATTACTCTTAGTTACGCAGACTATAGAGGATTACACCGAGTACTCTTAGTTACACTGAATATAGAGGATTACACCATTTACGTTTAGTTAAACAGAATATAGAGGATTACACCGATTAGTCTTGGTTAAACAGAATATAGAGGACTTCACTGTGTATTCTTGATTACACAAAAAAGAGTAACAAAAATGTAGTTGATAACACTGAAACTGACATATTGTTACAGGAAATTTACATACTTTAAGACAGCTTGGTTATATGGAATACGTTTTATTACCGAATTGACTGGTTACAGAGAATATATTTAGTCGTTTGTACAAACACACATCCAAAAATTTGAACAGTTGCTTAGAAACATTTTTTAAAGACTATTTCTCGTGGACGGTTTTTGTTATCAAATTTACTATGTTCTTCAGCTTTATATAAAGAAAGGAACAAAAGTAATGCTTTAGCAGTAATGGACGCGTAATATCCACTTAGAATTTTCAGCCAACTGGAAAAGATCGGTACATTATATAATCAATATTGGAATCAAAATACATGCGTGATATCAAGATATTCAGAATAGAACATGCATTTTGAGAGTATTAAGTGTACATCGTTTCTTTTGTAATCCGTCCAAAGGCCAAACGTTAAATGTCACTTTTACATACTATGATATAAAATGGTATATCATATTTATTTTGAAGTGAAACTTTGCCACCACGACGTAAAAATATTGAATAAGACCTCCTATGTAATTACAAGATGTAATGTGTCACAGAATATGCACTGTGAACTATGGAATGCGTAAAAGTTATATTTAGTTTATCCTTTATATATATATATATATATAAAGAATTACTTTCCATGTAAATAAAATAGAATAAATACACACCGTGCCCCTTTAACGGCTCTGATATAAAGAGCATATCATTACTAATAATAAGAAATTCTTAACCTATTCAATCTTTTGGATCTAGGATTTCTTCATTAACACTGTATTCTTATTTGAAATAAAATAGTAAAAATTGACCTCGATAAACTGATCTTCTCAATTCTACTTCTATCGGTTATGCTACAAACACTAATCATTATTTAGACTGTGTTGCTCCATTTATTACATGTGCTGGTTTTGTTGACCAATAATTGCTAGTCGTGTGATATAAATCATTTCGTCGTTACAGTCATTAACATGTCTATGAAGGGAGAAGATCAATTCGTGAATGTTCAAAAACAAACACGCGTAAAACAATTGACACTCGATGTATAATTTCTTCGTTGGTAGGAAGAGATGATTCATTTAATTATGATACTATGAAATGGACACATAAGGGCTTTCAATGTTATAGATTGCCATTACTGCTGACTGCTCTGACATGTATACGATGCAGGCATAAATTATTGTTATTATTATCTTTTTTTATAAAACTAGTTATTTAAATTCGGTCAGATTTCCCCTGCAACATGTAGTCTGAATCCAGTAAATCAATTTAAAAAATTTAAAATTGTATGCCTTAAAAACCAAAATTCAACACTAACCTATATAAAGTTTTATAGTTTTGAATCATTTTGAGTTGAAATTTTCAAACTGATCTGTGATCTTCACCTTTTGTCTGATGTCACTGAGACTTCTCACGAATCGTCTTTCGCATATTTCCTACATATATTAAACACTAAAAGATAGAAAGTATGTTAATATTCTACATTTGTTTAGCTCTTTTGAGTTGAAATTTCGTATTCATATTAAGACTAAGCTGTGACCTTGATATATAGTCTGATGACCTTGAAATTCCACATGGATATTATTCAGTGCATTTCTCAACAATTCTCAAATGTATACGTCTACACTAAAAGTGCTTAGTTTCTGAGACATTTCAACATTTATTTGATTTTGAGCCATGTTTTCAGTCCCTAAAGAGCTTTTTGTAAGGGGCACTGACATGACATTTGTAACCGATGCGCACATAGTCTTTGGCCTTTCAGAAACAGATTTACTCTGGCTTCAGTAATTACGGAGGAGTTAACGGTACAAAATGGTAATGAAAAAAATAAAGAATTTTCAAGAAATGAGATAATCAGCAGAAGGACATCATTCTAAATTAGAACTTAAAATACATTTCTATACACTTTTATTCAATGCAATAGGATAGGTTTTTACATAACCCCTACATTCCCACCTGACCGGAATATGGGGTAGCCCTGAACCCACAAGATTTTAAACTTAATCTTAAACTTTTATACAAATGTTCTCTAGATATATGTTATATACATTGTGCGCACACACACACACACACACACACACACACACACTTATTCTGGAAGATGCTGTGAATGTGTCCTTGCTGACTCTGTATTTTAGTTGTTTTAATGCAGTTATTCTGGAAGATGGTGTTATAATAATATACATGCATCTTAATTATAGGAACATAATCCAAATTAAAAGAAGTAAGTAATTGTATTAAATACTAGTATATGTACGTGAGAACATATGGGGATATAACTGGAACTTTCTACATTTTGCGTGTACGCCAAATACATGCAGACTCACATCCTCACACTTACAATAGCCGGGAGGATAGACTTATAAGCATTCGCACTTTTTTTTTTGGAGAGAGAGAGAGAGAGAGAGAGAGAGAGAGAGAGAGAGAGAGAGAGAGAGAGAGAGAGAGAGAGACGATTGGGTAATATTCAGCATACAATAATCATCTATAGTTTAAATAGGTTATGTTAATTCACGAACTGGTAGGTACCAATATTCATCAACCAAAAGACAGGGTATATCTTTGTATTACATATGCGGTTTTAAAGGCGGAGTGATGTTTTGCAATATGTATTGCATTTGTTATGAATTTATCATGTTTGCAAACATTTGACAAACGTCTAAACAAATGGTCATTCCTTAGTTATCCTGGTGTACAAAGAAATCAATCTTGTCTTCATTTAAACATAAAAGCTGACATATGACATTAGTTGAAATATTATAAACATAATACCAAAGTTATAATGCTCAAAACGATATCGTTTCTGTCAATTTGACTTCATCAATTGAGCTCCAATTTTAAAAAAATATGTGTATTTTCTAAAGAGAAAGTGGTATTATACAAGGCCAAAGTAAAGTAATCTACCAACCAATCTACACCCCTATTTGTAAGTAACGTCTTTTGGGAAATCAAATTTAAATCTTTAATAGAAAAATAGTCTAGGAAATACAGGGTTCTTCGGTATCAGACCACTACTGCAAAAATAAATCACAGATACCAAATAGAATAAATGCAGCAAATTAAATCACTGATACCAAAGTATCAATCTCCAGGATGTTAAGGAGACACTATACAAATATTGTGAATACTGGACAAACACAGACCTCTAGCAATTCAGAAGTGGGATCAGCTGCCATGGATGAGTCAACTGGCCAAACCCACCGCGAGTCTACAGTCAGCTTCAAATGAAATAAGTGACTAATAAATCCTTGTCAAAACTGGTACAGACTGCTCAGCGATCGCAGTCTAACAGGTAACCCAATAAATCATTATTGGCATGCCCGTCCTCATCTCCCTTGAGATATTAGAAAGTTGGATTAAACATGTAATAACAATGAGTTTGTTTTGCTGTTTTTATGCCTTAAAGGCTGAGCGTCCGTATAAGAATGCCGTATGACAATTTTATAGATCCGTGAGATAATATTTTACATTTGGTTTAAGTGACAGTTTATTTTAGTTTAAACAACTTTAAGTAGGGTTTTGCAGTCGTTGTTGCATACGTGAGTGAAGACTGGACAAAAAATAAGCTGAGTGCACACCTGACTATTTTTGTGAAGTGACATTCTCCAGCATTCCTAGTATTTGTATACAGAGATTTGTGATGACACATATTTTACACGTTTAACTGCTTGTATGACCCAACCAAATGAAGCAATAAAGGGCTAGTCCTAAATGTTTTAACATTGAACACACATAATCCATGCTACAACTGGACATTTTTGTAAATATACTAGCAGAAAACGTAATCGTGTAGGGCAACCATGCTATTAAAACATAATTTCAAACTATAAACCGATATATAGATTTAAACTATATACATTAGTATTGAAAATGCTAAACGAATTAAACAAACCGATGAAAATAATGTGTACAATGATACTGTTAAATACAATACTATTGTTGAAAAAAACTGTGGATATTTTTAAGAACCGGCAAAAGAACCTTTGATGTCTTTCAATACCAAAGAAAAGTTATTGTAAACATAATTCTAAAAGCTCTAAAAAGGGGGGAAAAACAGAAATCTTAGTAAGTCTTATTCAAAGGAATATTGGAAAATTATCAACAAAAGTGATAACTTTAAGTGTAATTCCAACATAAACGGTTTTTATTATTATTTCAAAAACATAAATGCTAGTCAAGATAATGATGACACTGTTTACTTCCCGGTTGAAAATATTAACGATAATGAATTATCTTTTAAGATCACAACTAACTATGAAACATTGAGGTCTGTGGAGTTTTTAAAAACTAAGATCAGGTATTGATAAAATTGTCTCTTCCATAGATACATGATGTTGCTTTTTCATATCGTAAGTTATTCAATCTAGTTTTCGATGCTGATATTTTTCCAGAAGCACGACTGCTAGGAAATCCTGCAAACTATAGACGTGTCACATTGTTGTATGGGCAAATTATTGACTTCGATTTAATGTAAACTGATTATCCACATACTTGTCATTTGTTATGTAAAACCAGACATGATTCAGAGCTAATTACTCTACAAGTGATAATATGTATGACACATCAAAATCACATTAATGGGTTAAACCTTGTTTTTCTCCAGTTAATCCTTTTTTTGTTTTTGGTATCCCACATTAACTGAGAAAAACTAGGTTTTACTGCACCAAATACTCATTAATGTGATTGTTGTTTCTGTTTTTTCTCGGTTAAACTAGGTTTTTCTAGAGAAAAAACTAGGTTTTTTTCTCATGTTTTTTTATATTTTGGCGCAGTAAAACGTAGGTTTAACTGAGAAAATCTATTTTAAACTGATCAAGTACACTAAAATTACAATAATAAGTTAATCCTAGTTTTTCTTGATATCAACCGGTTTTCTCCGGTTAAAGTGGCTCAGAAGTTAAACCTAATTTTTTTCCAGTTAAGCCTTCTTTTTATCGTAACCCACATTAATTGGAGAAAAATTGGATTTCACTGAGAAAAAAAAAATAGAATTAACTGCGCCAATATCATATTAATACTCATTAAAGTGATTTTGGCGCAGATAAATCTAGTTTTTAAAAGTTAAACTAGGTTTTTCTCAAGGAAAATTATGTTTGAAGTCCATCTCCGGCATTTGGTGAACGATTCTTGAGTGGGACGTTAAACAACGATACAATAATTTATGGATGTGAAGTCTTAGGATTTGGTAATTAAGAAATAATAAAAAACGTACATTTACTATATATATATATATATATATATATATATGTGTGTGTGTGTGTGTGTGTGTGTGTGTGTGTGTGTGTGTGTGTGTGTGTGTGTGTGTGTGTGTGTGTGTGTGTGTGTGTGTAAACTACCGGAATAAAGAAACTGTGTATATTTAAAAGTTAAATAAAACACTAAAAGTATTCTTTATTCTGAAAGGCATAGTTTGATATTTTTTATACTTAACGCGTGTTTGAGTACTCGATTTATTAAATATCGCGTTCGATTCGCTTTGATGGCCACAGCACGCTTTTCTTGAGTTTATTGAGTGCTGTGACAAGGCAGTTTGGGGTTCATATTAACAGTCTAATTGCTTTATGGAGACGATATCAGCAAACTGGCACCGACTGCCCACGATCTCGACGCCCGCGAGTGACCTCAGGACGGCAAGATACGTATATACTGACGTCACATTTGCTTTTTTACCGCTAGAAGCATTCCCTGGGCATCGATGAATAAGTCCTCGTATCGTAAGGAACATATTGCTAGAGGCCAACATCCATCCTCGACGTCCTAATATCTGTCCTGTTCTGCTCTGGCGTCACCGTGTTGCGAGGTTAGCGTGATATAGGAGGCATCGGTGTTTCAATAATAACAGAGATTGGGCGAAAGTTCTGTTTACGGATGAGTCGAGATTTGATCTCGATAGCAATAACTGTCGTGTTCGGGCTTACTGTCGTGCCGGGGAACGTTGCATTGACGCCTGCGTTTATTCAGCGCCATCAATTATTATGAAAGGGGCGTTATTGTCTTGGGTGGAATTACAATATAAAGAAGGTCATATTAGTGATAGTGGAGTGCAATTTAAGCGGCGTACACTACCCTGACGAGATTTCACGTCAGTATGTCATTCCATTCATTCCCAACAACCAGCGTAACGTCTTTCTGTAGCAGGACAACGCACAACCGCACATCACAAGCGTTGTTAGTGACGATCTACAGCAGGAAAAATGTGCTACCCTGGCCAGTCATGTCAACGAATTTATCGCCTATAGAACATGTTTGGGATGAAATGGAACGTCTACGTCAAGAGCCAAACCCCCTGCTATGTTGGACGCTTTATTGCGCATAGGGCTGAATATTCCCCAGGCTTTTCTGCATAACCTGATTCGTTCAATGTGTCGTAGTTATGAAGAATGCATCGGTGCAAATTACGGTCATACATGCTATTAAATTTGTGAAACTTTTTGCATCCACCTTACTTTTAGTGCCTGTTCGTATCAACCATAATAGACATAATCCGTGATTTGATTGTATGAATTGAAAGACAATGCATTATATTAAATAATGATATACATAATGCAACATAATATTTTGTATATGAATTTCTAAAGAAATTATTAAACTACAGTTTATATATATATAGAGAGAGAGAGAAAAAAAAAGAGAGAGTGTGTGTGTGTGTGTGTTTAAAAATTACTTAGCATATATACAGTAACCTAGCCACAAACGTGTTAAAATGTTTCTTCCCTATTGCTGATATCAAATTACCTAACATTAGATGCAATTTTACATTGTACCATCGGAACGGAACAGTGAATTTCTAAACCTGTATGCATTAAATAATGAATACCCGTGTGACTTGTTAGACACGAGACCAGGTTATGAACACTTTTCTTGATTATTGTCTGGCTGTGACTAAATGTTATCATATGTTTTGTATATTATATAAAAAAACAGAAACAAACAAATTTTGCCGACAATCTTCCACATCAAATGGACGCCAGTATCATTATTTACTTGACTTTGTGTGTAATAAAAAGTTATCAACATTTTCGTGACCAATTTTTAGATTGAGAGTTTATTCGTCATTCCTAAAAACATGTTCTAGTGTCATATAAAACCCCCCCCGAAAATTCTCCAAATAGAAAATTTCCCCTGGAAGGAATTCTATAAAGAAAACATTCCCCCGTGGAAAGTTTTTGTATATAGAAAATGTTCCCCAATGATAGAAAATGCACCCCCCCCCCCCGGAAAAATTTCTATATAGAAAAAACATTCCGTCTAAACCTGTTCAGTGATTATTTCAGAATATAGTATACTATGAAAACATAGATGCCAAATGTTCCCCGATTAGAATTAATCACAGACGTCTAAGAAAAATTCCATTTGGGCAATTACTCGCAATTTGTTTAGACAGTAAACATAGCAACCATTTGGGCAATTACTCGCAATTTGTTCAGACAGTAAACATAGCAAGCATTTGGGCATTTACTCGCCATTTGTTCAGACAGTAAACATAGAAACCATTTGGGCATTTACTCGCAATTTGTTCAGACAGTAAACATGGCAAGCATTTGGGCATTTACTCGCAATTTGTTCAGACAGTAAACATAGCAAGCATTTGGGCATTTACTCGCCATTTGTTCAGACAGTAAACCATTGGAAGTAAATTTACGTGAAAAAATACACTTTTTTGAATTGCTAGAATACTGACCTTATTTTAATCGTGAATAATTAATCATTCGTTTGAGCTCTGATTTAGATGTGTATCATAATTCGAAGCATGAAATACAAAATGGAGGATAAACCAGATATAAATATTACAAACAACATATTGATGCTTATTGTTTTCAAAACCAAAAGGGAAAAAAAGTTGCATATTTGGTGATTATAAGAAAAAGTTTTCCCAATCATTTGTAATAGACAACTCTAGTTTTAACTGTGCAGTAGTATTACTCATTTATTTAATTAAACCTATAACGGTCGTTCCTACATATTTAGAGTTACAATATTTGTACTATAGATTTAATTAAACCTTGACCTTAGAAATCCTGTTGGTAAATCATACCATCCTTTTGTTAGTTACATACTGAGTAAGTTACATAATGCCAAATAACTATGCTTTGTCGGTACTTCTAAGATTTTGACCTTACTTTACTTGGCTGCCAAAAAGTCATATATATATATATATATATATATATATATATATATATATATATATATATATATATATATATATATATATATATATGTGTGTGTGTGTGTGTGTGTGTGTGTCTGTGTCTGTGTATGTGTATGTATGTGTGTGTATGTATGTATGTGTGTATGTATGTGTGTGTAAGTGTGTATATGTGTATGTATCTGTGTGTGTATGTATGTGTGTGTGTGTAATTAAAAATAACAAAGTCATAGTTTTACCAAACTTTTCATCTGATACAATTGGAAAGTGAGTTGAAATATATTTGAATAATCCGAGTTTTATACTAATCAACTGCAATTACTGTAAGAAATGTCGATGTTTGTTTTTGAGTTGCATGTATTTAGAATCCAGAATCATAGTTTGAAAAAAAAAAAATTTGTCTATAGATGACAATAAAAGTCTAACATAGAACGCACAGATGTGAAAGTTTTATATACAGAGAATGCGGAATAAACTCTATATAGAAAACTTCCCCCTAGGAGGAAGTTTTTCTATATAGAAAATTTTCCGGGGGGAAGTTGTTTTTTCATGTAGCTTAAGATTTGTCTTAAGTTTGTTCCCAGAATAAACGGCTTTACCAAATATATATCGGGTTTATCCAGTTGAGTAAAATCTTCAGTTATGAAGCCAGACCAACATCAAATCTCTTGTAACAATGAAACATTCTCTGAAACTTGGCAATATATCCATATCATAGTATGGCAGCTAGATGTTGACCACTCCTTTACACCTGTACCAAAGTTTGTATTTCTTTACACCCGGTTGGTCCAACCATGGAATCAGTAATGATAACAACTTATATATTATCATCCGGCATTGTTTATACAACTGATATACTTTTTCCGCTTTACTATCGAATTGCGGAAAAAAAAGTACTGATTTGTTGTTGTTGTTGTTGTTTTATGACCCATAAAGAAATGTTAATGTATACGGGGACGTCACCGGTCATCTGTCTGTTTACTTGCTGAAGGCCGATGGTCATTACTGGCAGTTTTCTCCTCCGCCATAAATAGCCATCGAATATTATTGAGTGTGGCGTAAAACACCATTAAAAAGATAGATACGGAATACCATTATACCCTAGTTTTTGACTTCCTCACAAGAATGGGAATTGGGGTTTGTTTTATTTTCCCACGAATTGATTGGTCATAAATTAAATGAAGTGATAATTGCACGACGCCTGTGAAGAAGCGATTATAAAACTGGTATATACGACCGTGTTGTTCAGTTAATATATTTGAAGGATACAGATCAGCGTCAGGACGCAGGTGCTTAACAGGTAAGCTCGTTTTCAATAAACAAATATATATATATATATATAATAGATAGATATATAGATAGATAGATAGATAGATAGATAGATAGATAGATAGATAGATAGATAAATAGGTAGATAGGCAGACGGGCAAACAGACAGACGAATAGACAGACGGATAGATAGATAGATAGATGTTCATGGACAGGCAGGCAGAGAGACACTGATAGATGGATAAACAGATAGTAGATTGATAGAATATATATTTATATGTATATGGAGCACTAAAATGACTAACTGCACGGACAAAATCAATGACATTTATTTTGTCCTTGTCGTTGTCTATATGTGCATAGTTTATATTGTCAAAACTGTCATTATTTCTGTATTGCAAATAGTTTAACTCTCTCTCTCCCCTCTGTCTGTCTCTGTCTCTGTCTCTGTCTCTCTCTCTCTCTCTCTCTCTCTCTCTCTCTCTCTCTCTCTCTCTCTCTCTCTCTCTCTCTCTCTCTCGTAATCTTTATATTTTATGAAAATTTTATGGCAATTTTAATCCCATCTTGACCCCGTGTACAAATATCAATTCATTGAAAAAATGTTTCACGAAAAATGTGAGTCTACATAATATTTATCTGATTGTCTTCTTTCCGGGTGGCGTAGTGGTTAGCGCTCTCGCCTCTCACCAATGCGAATTGGTTCGGTCCGCGGATGGACCGGAGAGTGCGCGAGATGGTATGACTGTCGCCAGGTCGGACACGTGGGTTTTCTTCCACAGCATGCGCGCCATAACGCCAACATTAGAACCTACAAATTGTTTGTTAATCACTGTAAAATTAATAACTATAAACACAATGTTAAACGCAGATCCTATTCATAAACACAATTACAAACCATGTTATCATGTAGTAATATAAAGTTTGATTCCATACGCAGTCATTTTTCAGAATAGTGCTAACGAATAAGGTAATTTGGTCATTTTTTGTTGTTATCACAAATAGAACTAATAGCTCCTTTGTTTGACGGCACACGTGTATACCAGCTGTTACAATGACTGTGAAGACAAATGAATTATTATACATTTTCATATTTTTACGACTGCCATAAATGATTGTCAAATTACCATCATTACCCCAAGTGGTTACCATAGTTACCGGTGAATTATTATTACCGTAAAGTTTTGAACATGCGACAATGCGATAATTGGAGAAAATGCCAGAACTAGAAAACCAATATTCAATTAATACTTGTGTCTCCCATAGTCTTCAAGTATGACGTCATTTAATGGTTATTTGTATGTAACACAATAACTGCTATCATTTGAAAAATGAACAATATTTCAATTATTTAACTAAACAAGAGTTTTCGTTATTCATAAAACAGGAAAGTACAAGTTCAATTGAATGTAATTTCCCCTCCAAAACATGAAAGATAATAGAAATAAATGTTAAGGTGTGTGTTGACTTCATATACAGATAATGTGGTATCTAACAGTATTGTGATATGTATTTCTGACATGATGTCAGTATATGATCCTATTATAATTTGTAGAATTTACTTTCATATTTTGATTTGGTTTTGGCCAGGGAGACCTGTCGACAGGCGATGCTACTAGTTGATGCTAAATGACGAACTCTAAAGACGGCTCTGGAGAACTCTAGATTTTTGGGAGGTTTAGTGGGTGTTATTAGGTTGTTTTTACATAGTATCAATGAATTCAATGCAACAACTAACATTTATGTACCGTTATAGACAAAAAACTTGAATTACACAGATTTAAGATAGACTGAAATAATATATGTTACGTTATTAGTAGATACACTTTCCAAATGCGTTTTTCTTATTTTGATCAAACTCTTGTTCCGAAATACTCTTAAACTTTTTATCTAATTGTGATTTTTTTTCATTAAGTCTTTTTTTTTAAATTCATCCATCATTTTATACCAGTCGTTCTGATACCTGTCGTTTTCTAGAAATACGGCCGAGTTGTCGTTTCAAGATGGCGTCTACTCCTGTGATTCTAGTAGATAGTAAATATAAAAACAAACTGTATAATTCGATTGTTATACACATTTATACCATAAAATTTGTAATATTTGGATTGCCTGTGATTTAAAGATTTCAATTGTGCTATTTTTGCCTAGACAAAATCAAGACTAGTGAAAATAAAGCAAGAGTTCTGTAGGAATCTTTAGTGTTTTTCATTTAGGGTCGCCAGATGCTACTCCGCCATAGCGATTGATCACCTTTGGATTTTCCAAACGTTTATGACTGTTCAGTGTTCAACATGTCTGTATACTGTCTCCTGATGACAGAACGTTTTGAATGTTTACGACATATCTGACTTGTGAATTATGCCGTTAAATAACTGATACAAAACTTTTTAAAACTATTTCTCTAAAAGAATTTTGATGTTGATTTTAAGTAATTCCAAAGGTGTATCAATTATAGAGACGTATATCAACAGTTAGAAATGAAATCACGAGTTGTACCATAACATTCAACTTTAACATGACCGTCAGACAATACAGCGAACATTTGTTGACGTGACATTTTATAGATCTGGTTTTAATTCAGAGTCAAAACCTCTCGACGTTCATGTGTCATTCTAGCAATGTATGAAAGTTGCCGACAGGATAAGGTCTGGCCTGGATTATACATAAAAGAGCCAAGTTATCATGAGCATATCTTCTCTAATTACTGATTTTGAGATAAACTATTGTTCTATTTAAAAGGCTCTCATAATAATATTGATGTATTCCCATTATAGGGTACACCTGCATGTTATATAGATAGCATGAATCACGAAAAAAGCAACTGTGTGATGGGTGTTCATGCTTGCAGAAGGACTGGAATAAACTCCTTGCATCATGTTACTATGACGATTCATCAAATGATACCAATATTTCTTTCAGAAATACACATTGATATCAAATTTGAGCTCAACTGATGAAGTCATTGACAGAAACGATCTCCTTGAGCATGTTACTGCCTCTTTTGTAAAACTATAACTTTGGTACCGTTTATAATATGCCTTTCACAGTTGTTTATTTAACTTAGTTTATACTTCTAATGGATAGCATAGTTTGAATTCTAAACTTACCGAAATCTAAGATAGCCAGTTTTTTTTACAGTGGTAGCTCTTCGGTGTATTTAGGAATATATTTTTCATATGAAAACAAGTCAACTTTTCCGTTAATATGTTCTTTCATAAATACAAATTTCAAAGATATTATTGTAATATGCATATATGTAAACTACTGACTGACAAATTATTGATGCAGGGATATCGATGTCAAAGTTCCGCAAACTTCACGGCCGGTATAATAGTACTGTTTGCGATTACTTTGTTTTACTGGGACGTCTGTACCAATTATGACGAGGATTCGTTCTTCACGTATTTCATTTGGACTTGACTGTGGAATCACGGCAAGTGTGACCGGTCAACAGGGGATGGTTACTGCTCCATGGCACCTGATCTCACCTCTTGGTTTCCAGAGGTCCATGTTTGTTTTCATACTTTGGTGTCTGAGATGTTTTATATTGATAGTCTAGATTTAGAAATTCAGAAATATTTCCGTTTCATTTCAAAACTCTAGGATTTCCGTTATTACCAAACTATTCTTATAAATTGTAATTCGTCGTCCACAAAATTCACTGACAATTCGAATTTGACCCCAATGGACTATTGATAGTTTATTTATCTTTTTACCATATATGTAAATATTCCACTCATTAAACAAGTTAAAAGATTTACAAATGGAGTTACTTAGCATGGAAATAAAGTCTCGAGGCTAAGTGCCGTATGCCCATTTTGAATTTCACAATGTGAGTTCTTTGAACCACTTTTGTCATAATGTAATTCAATCAACACGTAAGTGTGTAATTAACATACATATGGTCGCACACAACAAAGGTGCGAGCGGTGACTAATTTATTGCATTTTCTTTTCAGATATGAACAACTCGATCTCATTTTGTATAGCAATTGCTGTCTGTGTAGTTGTTATTATTGCACCAGGGGTCGTGCTAGGTAAGACAGAAGATAAATAAACACATACATACATACATACATACACACATACATACATACACATACACACACATATATATATACATACATACATACATACATACATACATACATACATACATACATACATAGAGAGAGAGAAAGAAAGAAAGAGAGACGCAATCTCTTGAAAGTAAAATATATGCGTGAAACCATTATCACATACAGTATACTGTAATTACCTAAATAATTATGGATCTACGTTGAATAATATTAAGAAATTTAAGAAAAAATAAAGAAATACATGAATAACGACTCATATTTTAATCTGATCTAAACGTATCAATGATCCATTTTACTGAAATCTTTGGTCATTATTTTCTGCCCTGGGTTTTTAATTCAAGGCTGATATCACACCTCGATTCTGGGAATGATTCACTGCAGTTACAATGTTAACCTGTAAACAAAGGTCCAAATGCCAATTTAGTTTTTGATCTTTATTTATCGAGTTCGATGCATAAAGTGACAAAACATAATCAAACGACGAATACAACAAACCGTCAGAATCTGTAATAAATTTAGGTTTTTTACAATATTACCGATAATGGTTATACTATCTAAATACATCCAACTCAAAAATAGATAATACCAAATGTTAACTGAACAATAGTTCTCATACAATATGAATAACTAAATACATAATAACAGGGAACTTTAAGAATAATTCAAATTTTAACCAGATCTATATGCTCTGAACCATATCTTTTATCACATTTATAAGATTTGCAAATATAATTTGTTTACACTCATTGAAAAATAAGTGTCGAAAAGTTATTTCCCTTGCATTACGGTAAATTTAATTTACAAAAATCTCCGTTTTGTTTAAAGCTGGTATATTTTTTTATTGTTTTGTATAATAATATATATTAAAGTATGATTTTCTATAATATAACTCAAATAATTATCTGAAAATGGTAATGCAGTCAAACTCACTATTTACACTTGTATTTTAAAGCTAAACGATATATAAACAACACAAATACTAATTTACTCAATTAATGAACTTAAGAAAGCTCATACTGAAATTCTAGGGTAAGTAAACAGAGTAAAAAACAACCACGTGTATAATCGCTTGTCATAAACATAATTAGTCTAGTAAAAGTTAGGTTAATTACTGACCTTCGGATTTACAAATAAAATAAAAATTTCATATTTACTGTAATTAGTACAAGAAAAAACATGTATAAGTATGACAAATGGTATTTACCTGTACATAAAGATCCAAATACATGTACCAATTTAGTTCTTGATCTTTCTCTCTCGAGTTCGATGCATGAATTGACCAAAGCACGCCGCACCTGGCTATCACTCACCGTCGAAATCCGGGTCCCAGGCATAGACCAATCATAATGACCTGTGTTTAACCCTTTTCTGAACACAAAAAATGAAACCTAAAATGTCGCTCTTTAAAATTATTACGCTAGAGAGAAATTTTTCTTTGTTTTGCATATAGATGCTATCCCTTAACATAAATACGTCACCTAAATGCCTAGCTCCGGACAACAAACAGTTGGTAAATTACGGAGGATCTCATCAAACAAAGGCTGTAATAGTGGCAAGCACTCAGATTTCGCTAGCCCCTAAACCGTATGTCAACAGTTATTCTGTGTCATCGTAATGTAATAATTTACCTAATTAATTAACACCGGAATTTTGTTCTTCTAATATCCAAAATTTTTTAACATATTTGAAATTCGTTTTAATTAAATAAAAATAAATATGTATTTACCATTAAAAAGTTCATTGCGAACATATTTTTCATACCAAGTATGACCGGATTAATATGCATTAATTTTTAAATTCAATATTTAATAACAGTGTTACTAAAATTATGTACATGTACCTTGTATGCAAAAATAAAGAATATACATACATGTATCACTCAAATTATGATCATCCCGATGAGTGATTATTACTGAAATATATTTTACCAAAGTTTTAAGTAAACGGAACTGTCCTATGACATATTTCAAATATTAAATAGAATATTTAGATATGCATTATACTCCCCGATGAGTGATTAATACTAAAATATATTTACCAAAGATTTAACTGAACAGAACTTTTATCTAATATTTGATATATGCCATACAACAGTGTGCAGAACGGAAAACAACAAGTAGTTTTTATAATAACGATAAGTAGTTCTGATAATTACGGAGTCCCTTCGGTTGAATTCCCTCTCAATTGTGACTGTGGACTCACGGCGAAAGTGACCGGTCAACAGGGGATCCTTGCGGCCTGTATGGCACTTGATCCCACCTCTGGATCTCCAAGCATTCGTATATGTATCCTGAACATTCGGGAGATTTATCAATTGGTTTTTGATATTCCATCACTGATGATCCCTTCTCTGAATTGCTAATGTCTGAAAAAAAGTGCAAAGAAACATCCGATCATCAACTTTATTAACCCTTTCACCCCTGGTATGCTCTTTTTTATTGTTGAAGATCAGTCTATTATGGTCTGTATGGTTGAAAGGGTTAACCTAACCGTGTATAGCAGATTGAAGATTCTTGAACAGTCGTACGTATTACATAGAGTTGTGCCTCTGGGAACTCAATTTCTGCTTAATTTAAGAGGGCATGTTTTGAGATGCATTTTACATTTCTGTAGCCTGAAGATTTTACAATTTTACGTTACCTCATATTTCATATATTTTTTTTCTGACGTTTTATATGTAGTCTGGCGATTTTACATTTTCACGTTACTTCATCTTTCTAGATTTTTTCTAACGTCTGTGTAGACTGAGGATTTTACAATGTTACGTTACTTCACTGATGATCGTTTACAAGATACACGGATGTAAATGTCAAATGAATATTACTTTACTTACAGGCAACTGTAACACGGATACCGATTGTATGAATGGAGGAACTTGTGATAACACAACATGCAGTTGTATGGATGGTTGGCAAGGCAGCACGTGTACAAGTAATTATTTTGGACATAAAATGAATAAGAAAAGTTATAAATAAAATTAATTTAGAATTAAAAAAAATAATAATAATAAAGTTAAAATTCGCTCCTTTCCCAAAACTTTTAACATATTTATGCAGGGGGATGGTGTTTATGATTTATCTGCAATGTCGAGTATATTACTGGTGTCGGGTAGTATTAACCTGAGATTACTGGTTTTGATAACTTTGTTAATACCCAATGATACAATCACAAATATTTTGTTGTATGGTGACCTGCATATTTCAAAATATTGTAAAGTTTAGACTTGAGTGCACTTTACTTTCCCGAGCACTGCAGACATGGATGATGATGATGATGATGATGATGAGATGATGATGATGTACGTCAAATATTCGAAGATTTCTTATTTTGTATCGTTTTAGCCTTAGTCTCTTAGACATGTGATTTCAGCTTTATAAGTTCAAGGACAGAAAACAAGTATTTTTACTCTTTCAGATTTTAACTGTACTGGGACCGCAGTATGTCAGAATAATGCAACATGCGACAGTAGCGGGTTTTGTGATTGCACTTCCGGTTATACCGGAAATATGTGCCAAGGTAGCATTTTTATCATTACATATTAATATGTGTGTTAAGTACAATATCAGCAATAATATTTACCTTCCAAAATGCCAAACGTAAGCAGTATATCTAAAACAAGATAAGGGGACATTATTTTGATTAGGAAGATAAAACTGTGTCACAAACATGTTCATTTTTTTGGATACTGTGTGCATGACTCATATGATTAATGTGTAAATCATATGCGACAAGAATTTTAAAATACTGAAAAAAAAACAACCAAGTTGTACGACAGTAGTGATGAGTTTCGTTTTCCTGTCGTCAACTTTCCACATTTACGTAGTAATGACCCTTTTCAACTGCACATAGTATTCATATTTCATAGATGATCGGATATGCCAATGTCTGTTCAACACTAACAAACTAGGCAAACTAATTACAGATATATTGTAGTCACAGGAATATCAGAAACAGCGTTTAAAGTCAAATTACGTCGATTTCACGGTCGTTATAAAAACCTTGTTTGCAATTATGGTGTTTCACAGCATGGAACGTTTAATTGCTTGGTCGATAGTGGTTATTGACTCGTCTTTTCCGATTATGACCTGGATTCATTCCTTGATTTTCTATTTGCATTTAACTAAAAGTGAACTCAGGTCGGATGTGACCGGCCGACAAGGGAGGATCCATAGCACCTGACCCCACCTCTGCATTTTCAGAGGTCCGTGTGTGTACAATCTTCACTTAATAATGTATATTTTCCACGAACATTCTTTCAATGAATACTTTGGTATCTGTTGTTTTAATATTTGAAAAAAGTTAACTCTGAGGTTTAGACTAAACATGTTTTTTTTTACATATACATAGATTGTATTTATGTTTTGTTTTGACTTATTCGTTACATCTGTTTATTTCAGATTTGAGCAAGAATGGAGCGCAATACATTTCCGGTTTGTTTCTATCTGCAACCATAGGATTGTTTTGGATTTTCCGAAGTTTTCAGTAAATATTACAGGGGCCTGGTGACATTGAGCGAAATGTTCCGACGTGGTGTTTTTTTACCATAGAATGACGGACATTCTCTCTATGTACTCGCTCTGTCTTTTTTTTTTTTTTAATCTCTCCGTAATGTAATTCTATTAAGAGGACTTCATTGATTCTGCAAGATGGGCGTTGCTAATACAAATTGTACGGTCATTAATTTATGAGCAAATGTAGCAATATAAAATTAATATGGACTCTAGAGTGCAGTAGTAACTCATATCACGTGCATTTCATCTGCAGTTCATTAAATGTGTTATTTACATTCATTACAAAACAAATATGTATACATTGACATGTGCCTGTACTAAATGAATAAATTAAAGCTTACATAGAGTGAGTCTGAGCGGTTTTGTAATTATTGTAAGGTTAGAAAAGTAGAGATAACAAAATAGTTTCTTATCCATATATAGGGATAATTGTGCCTTCTTCGTGAATATTTAACAGAATTGACATATTCTGAAAAGTACTTGTATTGTATATAGGTAGTGGTATGACTGATATCTTGGATTATTTTGTCAACGAGTACGTTGAGTATATTGCAATTTTATGTAGGCAGTATTAAGACTGATTCTCTGGGTTATTTTATCACTTACGTAGTCGTTTATTGGGTATATTGAACTTTTATGTAGGCAGTCTCTGGGTTATTTTATCACTTACGTAGTCGTTTATTGGGTATATTGAACATTTATGTAGGCAGTATTAAAACTGATTCTCGGGTTTTTTTATCACTTACGCAGTCGTTTATTGTGTATATTGAACTTTCATGTAGGCAGTATTAAAGCTGATTCTCGGGGTTTTTTATCACTTACGCAGTCGTTTATTGTGTATATTGAACTTTCATGTAGGCAGTATTAAAACTGATTCTCGGGGTTTTTTTAATCACTTACAAAGTCGTTTATTGTGTATATTGAACATTTATGTAGGCAGTAAGGTTGTAAGGCTGGTTTCCTGGATTATTTTATCATTGGTGTTTGTATTTTTTTGTGTGACGTATTTACTTGTTATACGCCTTCAGTTTCGTATCTTTTGTGGAGTATAATCTGATACCACAATTATCGGTAATTTGTAGCAATTAATTGTTATACTTCGTCCTATATAAACGAATACACGTAGTTTTCTTGTACAAAGTTGTTTTCTCATAAAGCACGCTAAGATAGATTCACAATTTAAATATTCCAACATAAACTATGGTAAGTTCAAAAGCAACATTTACTCCACGCGTTCAATTATAAAACTGAAATCAATTGTTGATTTATTTTCAATGTTTATTTTGTGTTGCTTTTCTGTACTCATAATCATCTGCAATCCCAAGAAAATGTCTATCGCATTCAACAGAAGATTCGTTTGTTTGTTTGTTTTTTTTTTTTTTTTTTTTTTTTTTTTTTAATTATCGAAAGTAAATTGTTACCATATCCATCAAATTCCATTTCGTTATTTAGCAAAAATAGATCCTTTTCATGTGTCAAGAGTACTTTTATATGATTTGTATAATTATATAGTTGTAGATTGTTCAATATTAAAAATCGAATTGTGAATAATTTATTTTGTATTGTATTTAGAATATAAAATCTTAGATACCAAAGTATTAATCTTCAGGTTGCCCAAGAAAAATATACCAATCCAGTAAAAATAAGACAAACACGAACCTCTGGAAATCAAGATGTGGGTTCAGGTGTCATGGAGGAGTAAACATCCCCCATTGACTGGTCACACTGGCCGTGAGTCCAAAGTCATATTCAAATGAAACAAATGAGGAACGATTCCTCGACACAATTGGTACAGACATCTCAAAAACTGCTATCGAATATGCAACTCAACATTTCATTTAATGAAACGGAGGAATCGCAAATAAAACTATGACACCGAACATAAAATTTGCGGAAAGTTGACATCAAACGCGGTTTTTTATGTCTCTGTGTCAATAATTTGTCAGTGAGTAGTTTACCTCTGCATATGGATGTTCGTATGTTGAACACTCAAACGAAACAAAAAACACATTGAAACATTCGGGACTACTATGCTACAGTCGTGTTCGAAAGTTCGTCCTTTTTCATTCCAAGGTTTTATTATTCATTTCTTATTTTAACGTGTTTACCATTCCCGGAAATGAATGGATATGTGCATAACCGTGGTATATTTCCGGTTATAAAAAGAAAACGCTGCGGATCACGTAAATTACGAAGATAATTTTTATTTTCGAACTATAATGGTATACGGGTTCGGAAAATTCCTAGATCAGTGCTTCATTTCAAAGGCCTAAATCCTAACTGACAAAAATTTAAAATTAACATGATATACATAACTTTTGTGTCAATCTTCAGCAACAGAAATAATCGCCGTTAACTGGGCTGTAATAATTAAACTGTTGTCTAACCTGTCCGTCAAGGAAGTATTAGCATGTGGCAACAGGTGACACTTATGATAGCTGATCATATCTAAGGAAAATTATTGTATAAAAAAAAGTTTTATGTCTAGGTAAAAAGTAAATGGAATCTAGCATATTGAAACCTAGACAGAAGATTACCAATTAATTAAGAACTTACAGTGGAATATCCGATAAGTGATTTTAGATTAAATCAAATGTCCAAATATTACAAAATATAATTTTCAGTCCAAAATGTAAACTTATATGAGCTGTCGTGGGTGAAAATTTTACATGTCCATTTCATGTAATACTTTATCGCATATATATTCCAAAGAGACCATCTGGTGGTTAGAATAACAAATGCATTTGTAAAATTGCAACAATCTTGCCAAACGTAACCCGTAATATCAGTTATTTTTGTCCGCCATACTTTGAACATTGCAAATTAACTTTCGGTAATTTTTTTACGAAGATTACCGAGTGGCCAATAAACACGTGCTATTTGCAGTTAATATACATTCTATTCTTATTATTGCGTTTATTTTCGTACATCATCATCACACTTTTTTTTTTTTTTTTTTTTTTTTTGGACACTCAGTAATCTTCGTAAAATTTACCGAAAGTACATTTGCAATGCTTAAAGTAATGGCGGACTCATTCTTGGCATTTTTAACTTTCCGGTGTTGTCACAAGGAAAAATTGTTCCCTTCGAAAAGAGAAGGACCGAGTTCAAATCCAAATTGTTACTGTACCTTCACCAACCGCTCCATATAAGGTGTACATATCATGGATTATTTAATCTGATGCGCATTTAAATCAAGACATGTGCGGTGTCTTTGCTGTCATTCTATCCAATTGTTATCGTCCTTGTTTGTGCTGGCCAAAAAAAGACGGAATATCTCTCTCTCTCTCTCTCTCTCTCTCTCTCTCTCTCTCTCTCTCTCTCTCTCTCTCTCTCTCTCTCTCTCTCTCTCTGTTGTTCACATATTTAACCTTACTTACAACAAGACATATTTCCTACCTGCACCCCGCTAGTTTTATGCATTTTATTATACTTCTTATACAATGACAAATATGTGTGTATTTATCATCTGTTAAAGCACAGTATAAATATACGTGTTATTGCTGATAACAAGCTGATTGTTATAAGAACACTTCATATCTAACTGTCAAATCCTTGTGTATTTGTCGCTATATATGTCCCATAGTCATTATCTCCGACATTTTTATCCATTAAGAGGCCAGTTAAAGGGGCGTTAACTGCGTTTACTAACGATATATGTTTCGATTTTCTCTACTTTTACTACTTATACTTTATGTATAATAAAAAATAAGAGAGCTATACACAGGCATAAAAAATCTTATATTCATGTACATTTTGTGAAAATAAGGTCAGGTCCAGTGTGGTATTCATATATTCATATATATAGTAAGGTTATTTTAATTAGTTGCAAGTGAAAAATGCCAAAGTACACACACACACACCTACACACACCTACACACACACACACACACACACACGGCCTCGCTAAAACTAAGCTGAAATTTGTGAGAAAAATTGCCAGTTTTCCTGCGTACGTAAAGTGTAATCAAACAAAATTTTGTAAAATTGATAGTCAGAGTAATCAGTAAGAATTACTTCGCTCCAGTTAACATCATTAAGTAAATTGTTAATTTACAAAATTGGTTCTTTTGTAATTCCTAACTTGTCTTTTATATGCACACTTACAGTCATGCGAAAATGACATACACATATATGTCGCTTTGTGACTTTGGCGGTCTATAAAATAAGACTAAACACGATATATTTGTTATGACACCGTACTCCCGCCCAAATACATTCAGTAGATACGGGCTCGAACTCTCACGGCTTCCAGGTGGTCAGAAAAGTAATAAGCACTCCGCCGCCACGTGCATCGGTCTTTTACGACAAAATAATGGAAAGCCTGGGGTATTTAGCTGGATCGTGAGGTCGTGAGTTCGATTCCCGCCGGCGACAGGTTGGTTTCCTGTCTTTCGGATGAGACAGTAAAAACTGGAGGTCTCGTGTCACAGTAGGTGTCGGCACGTTAAAGAACCCTCACTGCTCAATGGCCGTAAGTGCCGAGCATAGGGCCAAAATTTGAAGCCCTTCACCGGCATTTGGTGACGTCTCCATATGAGTGAAATATTCTTGAGTGGGACGTTAAACATCATAAATGAATTTATCATGGTAACGTGCTAAAGGATATATACAAGTAGTTATCGTTCTTAAAGTAAATTTCGGGATATATTAAAAACACATGCGAATGAATAAAAAGACAGTGTGCTTAAATCATGAAGTTCTTATTAATTTAAACAAACACAGATTGAATATTAAATCAAGTTTAATGAAATAATTAACAAGTAACATAACCTTCATTCACCTATGTATAATTACTATTATTTTAAACGATTAAACATGAAAATGAAAATCAATAATACACACCATACAAATTTAAATAGAAGAGAAGAATATATTTAAATAATGACTAGATTTGAATTAATATAAAACTTTTCATTATATTGTGTTAAATAGTTCGTACATATTTTGAAAGAGGCTAAAATAGTTATTCTTTCAATTTAGGCATTTGCTTCGGCATTTACTTTACTTGAAAAACTTTGGTAAAAAAAAAATATAAAAAAAGTTGGAGGCAGCAAGAATTGTTACGGGTTTACCTTCTTTTGCTAGTAAACAGTCTCTATACAATGAAACAGGGCGGGAAACACTTCAAGCTAGAAGAAAAACTAAAAACTTGACTTTAAAATAAACAAACAGATAGTACCATCTTATCTAAATGACATTCTACCTAATAGAGTATATGAGCTGACTAATTATAACTTAAGAGATAACCAAGACTATGTAATTCCCCAATATGAACTGTCAATTACTGAAAAATCTTTTCGCCCGAGTACATTAAAATGTGATAAGGAGAATTTAGCAAAATTTAAAACTTTAATCTCCCCTGCGTCAGAACGAGTACCAAAACATTATTTTTCAGGTGAATGTAAAATAAATATGATACATTCCAGACTCCGAATTGGATGTCGTGCTTTAAACTCTGATCTTTTTAAGATAAACTTAGTTCCTTCTCCAGTCTGTAGATTTTCCTATCCAGTTGAAAATGCCTTTCTCCATTTTTTTTCAGTGTTCGTTATACACTGTTGCTAGAATAGAACCTCGACGTTGTTTATCTAAACTTCATATTGAAATTAATTTGCATATTTTGTTAAAAGGTTTAGATATACTTAGTTTTTATGAAAATAGTGAAATTTTTTCGATAATTCGTGAGTTTATTAAAAATTCGGACAGATTTACATGAATCCCATTTTTCTATTTTTGCTGGCGACTTTTTTTCAATGTATGGTGTTTTGGGACCATTTAATGGTCCGTTTGGTTTACAGATTGCATCTGATTGTTATTCAAATTGAGCGTGATTTGGTGTGTGGACTACATGGACTATTTGCTTGTTAGAAAGTTTTGGATGTATTGTTAGTGCAAAAATGTCGCCAGTGAGAAATGTAAACTTGTAACATTTCCTACTGATATATTGGATTAAGATTGTGTTCTGTTACAATATTAATAAATTTGTTGTTTTGTTATGATTTTGTAAACATATATAAACAGCTATAAAATGTGCAAACATGTTATAGCTATTAGAAACAATAACTTACATACAATGTAATTTTCTGTTATTATTGTGATTTTATTTTTGTTTTATCTGTAATCAAAAGTCATATAAAAAGTACTGGATGTATAATTCTTAGAGTCGCAAATTCATTTGCATTTATTTTATCGAAAAAAAAGGAAAAATTGGGAATTTTAAATGTATAACCATATATTTATACAACCATGTTTATATTATAGGGAAAGGACGTTACTAAGTTGTATAACTTGTGTCCAATTCCCTTTTGATTATTATCAAATAAAATTTGTTTAAAATAATTTACTTTCCTCACCCGACCTAGTTTCAGATCAATCTCCACCATCAATTTGTCGAAAAAAAATAAATCGTGGAAAATTCGGTACGTGAACAACCCAGGCTGTATAAATTTAATTTAAACGAACTGTCAAATGTTTTTTACGGCATTTTTGGTATTTATAGATATACAGCAGCTGACCGTGACCATCAACTACATCTGCTTTAAATCGCATAGGCGTCGGAACCGGGGGGGGGGGGGGGGGGGGCATAAAGATAGACATAAGTGTTGAAAATTGGGGCTTAGAAGCATAGGAATTTTTTACAATACGCTCTCACGAAGATGTTGATAACTTTTTTTTTACAGACAGAGTCAAGTAAATAATAATACTGGCGTCCATTTTATATGGAGAATTGTCGGCAAAATCTTTCTGTTTCTGTTTTTTTTTTATTATTATTATTATATAAAATAGACATATGATAACATTTAGTCATAGCCAGATAATAATAAATAATTTATTCATCACCTCGTCTCGTGTCTAACAAGTCACACGGGTATTCATTATTTAACATATACAGGTGTAGAAATTAACTGTTCCGTTCCGATGGTACAATGTTAAATTGCATCTAATGTTAGGTACATTGATATCAGCAATAGGGAACGTTTGTAGCTTGGTTACTGTAAATATGCTAAGTAATTATTACACACACACACACACTGTTGAAATATATCTAAAACAAAAAGATCGTCAATATTGTATCAAATGTAACGCTTCGTTGCGTCTTTGTCTTATGTAATTGCTTTTTATTAAAATGACTAAATTCAAATGCAACTCTCATCTGGATCCGCCGATAGTAATTGCAATTTTCGAATCATCTCATGATGCTGCCAACGTGACGCCTAAAGTGTACTATGCTTTATTATGATGTCATATTCCATGACGTCATTTGAATATACGCCATTATAAATGTAAAAATCAAGGAGAGTCATATCCAGATTGTGGAAGTACATGTATTTATGTAAAAATGAAATATATATACGATGAATTTTCTCCTGATATACATCGTTTATATATTAACATTCGACGTAACTCTGTCATTCCAATCATACGACGACTTAGGAATTTATGGGTAAGTACAAACCACATTAGAGGAACCTAATTCACTTGTAATAAAGTACTTTGATTCCCCGAAAGTTGAACTACAGGTAGGCATACAGTACTGCTAAATGAAATAATATCGCACAGTTTAAGAGAAAAATAATAATATATACCCGTCCATATCCCAAATGTTTATCAAATTCTACCCTGACCCTTGGATAAAAGTTTCGAATACACCAGAGTCCAGATAGTCCCCCATTTTCAAACTTCAAGACATCGTAGGTCATTTGTATGGAAATTATTGAGGTCAACACAGTGCACTTCCGGGCGATTTTATTATTGCGCTCCTGGGCTAAGCATTGGTTTATTTATATAAAAAGAGTGCCTATTGTATTCCAAAGTGCAAACGCAAAAAAATTAACTTTGTTTCTTTTTCAACGATTAACAAACAAGTTTATGGAACTTATACAATAGGTATATCTACAACATATAATCAGTGGCGTAGGAAGCAAATCAAAAGTGTGGGGAGGATGGGTTATGAAAATGTTTCCCGGTAAAAAAAAGTTTGTTTTCATATGCGTTTTGATGATGCGATTAAGGTATACAGCAGTGGAGGATCTAGAGAATATTAAAGGGGTGGTTTTGAAGCTGGTGATATAAAAGTATGTATTACATTAAAAGAAAAAAAAAAAACAAAAACAAAAATTGTTATGAAATGCATAAAAAGTAGGCCCTAAGCATCCGTTGGTTCAAATCTTTTCATTGGATAAAACAAACGTTGAAACCAAGCATTTGAACTAACGAAGGCTGATATTATAGGACTAACCTCAACAAAGCAGACTGAAAATTTAAAGTTGGATGGGTGCAAATTCAGAATACATTTTCCGAGCGGAGCGAGGTGCAAAATTTAGGGAAATTTATCATTAAATTTCCGACATTTTATAAAAAAAAATTAAAGGGGCAACTTGAGGGGCATGCTCTCCCTGTTCACTGCAAATATCTTTAAGTGTTGGATGAATTGTTAGGCAATATTTGGTTAGGGGTAGGATTGTATTCTTCTTTCGGAAAATTTGTTTTTCATTTGAAAGCCCGTAGATGCATTTTTCTGCATTCAGACGCGAATATATTGTCCAGAAATCCGCTAATAAATCACATCGATTATCCTCCTCCTGAATCATCAAATAAATTACGGAAACTCGGGGCAAAATTTCGGCCGAATTTCCTCCAAATATTGAATTATGAGAGTTAATTTTCACATTGTGACTCATTTTAAAATTGCATTAAATTGGCAGACTTATCACTTACCAAAATAAATTGAGTTTCAGTAAACACAATTGCATCAGCGTGATGAGGAAGCCCAGGAAATTTCTGATTTTGTAAAGCTCTTATATACTTTTTTCTGACTTCCAGACGTGTCAATTTGTTAATATAAAAAGTGTATGTTAAAAGCTCTCTGTGTGTGTGTGTGTGTGTGTGTGTGTGTGTGTGTGTGTTTTGGGGGGAGACCGACCTGTCCCCATTTCCTACGGCTATGATAACTGAGTTAACAAAATATACCGTGCAACACAGTACACGTTTTGGCAGGTACATTGTTGTATTTCTACTCATAAAGGAATAGTTTATCTACCTGTACTCTCAATATTTGTACAGTTTCTGTTTTAAAAATGTTGGTCTGAATAACAGAATCTAAAACACGACCTCTAATGAAATATTGTCCAACAATTAATCCAACACTTTCAAATTCATCATTGTATGTACAGTGACCAGGGAGTGCGTGCATCCTCCTAAAGTTGATAAGATATGTGTAAAATCTTCAACTTTAATCTATAAAAAGTCGGAAAAATTAAAAACCAATTCCCCGAAATTTTTGCGGCTCGCTCTGCTCGGCAAATTGCATATAACAGTTTAAAAATTTTTAACTTTTATGTCACCAATCTCAAAACGCTTTTTAACATTTTCTAGATCCGCCACTGTTATATATGTTTTTTGCCTAATCAAAACACACATGAAAACATTTTACCAGAATAAAGATTTTCATTAAAAACAAAAAAGAAACTGCCCCCTCCTACTTCTGATTTGCGCCATACATCACTATTTAAATCAGGTCGATTTAGTTAATGCACCAAAAGATTATTTTTTCATGCAAACCTTCATCACACACCCCACACACATGCACGTATTTTCTTTCTAACTAATTTTAATAAGATTTGTTTGTAAATGATAACAAATTTGAATGTTAACTGTCAACACTAAAAACTCCTTGATCCGCCATGTTTACTAAGTACTTAAGGGACGACCATTTGATTCTGAAGAGGGGGGGGGGGGTGGCAGATTTTGGAAATAAATAATCTGGTCTTGGAAAAATTGAATATAAATAATCTGTCCTCGACTAGCAAGAAAATAAATAATCTGACTTTAACTAGTGTGAAAGTTGCTTCGCTCCCCATATATTTCATTCTTCATTTTTTTCGGCTCGCTACAGTCGCCATTTTTGGGGTAGAGGATAGTCTCTTATAAATGACAAGTGGATTCAATAACTCTAGTCTGTGTAATTTTAATGTTATTCTTTGTTACCTAAAAGTAAAACTCTTCCAGATCGAGAAAGTGTTCATGACTCCATCCCGTCAGGTTATATAGATTTACTATAATTATGTACAGTAAATTAAAATAAACTCAAAAGCCTAGAATTTGATAAACAATTATTAAAACCTCTATACAGTGGAAACCATGCCTAAAGAACACCTCGATTAGGAGACCTCTTCACAATTAATTATTAAGACCATGAATTTCCAGTCCCCGCTAGGGTCATTTCGAATTAAGTGGGAAAGTTTGCCAGTTTTCTTGCGGAAGGTCGGTGGTCTTTACCTGGGTAACCGGGGTTTCTCCTCCACCAATAAAAACTGGACGCCATCATATGACTGAAAGATTGTTGAGTATGGCGTAAAACAAAAAAATCAAAATCAAATCAAATCAGGAATTTCCAGTCTCTTAATTAATGTTGAATCAATACAGAACCTTACTTAAGAGACCACCTCATTAATCAGATCACTTTGAGTCGGATAGGTGGTCTTAATAGCAAGGTTTCGCTGTATTTCTAAAAAAGAAGCTGGGAAATTGATAAAAAAAAAATTCGCTTTATACTTTATACTCTTCCTTCCTTCTGACTTCAAATCATAGATCTACCCTGGATTTGTCTATATATTTTGAATTTCATGGCTTTTGACTACGCTTAGTTTTATTTCACTTTATCTCTAAAGTGTTTGCTCTACATATCAGTAAATAAATTTTGATTTACGTTTTCTAAGTATGTTTGAATATGAACAAAATTTGCATTATATCAAAATGTATATGATTTTCCCTATATTGTGTTATTATCAGCTGGATATATTTAAAAATTAACCATCAATGATATTCAATTCTTTACACTGAATGAACACACCATTTTTACAAGTACATGTACACCATCTGGTCATCTTCCACTCTAAGAAAAAATGCAAAACACTTCACAGCACCGCATTCAAGATCCCTGGATCCACCCCTGTAACTGAGAACAACAAAGTTTGGTTGTAGACATAGTACATTGACTGTCTCCATCCATGTGTTTGTGTTTGTACATTTGCCAAATTCTAGAATTTGAATTTTGAATAGTTTAAAGTACGCCAAACTCAACAATTTTTCACTTATATGGTGGTGGCCAGTTTTTATCAGTGGAAGTGAGAACTCCTTAACAATATACCGGGAAGAGACCACCAGACTTCCGGAAGTAAACTGGCAATTTTTCTCACAAATATCAGCTTAGTTTCCAGCGAGGTTCGCACCTGCGCTGATCAGAAGTGAGAGACTTAGTGATTCAAAGCCCAAATGCTCTAACCCACAAATACCAGTTAAGGCTTCCAAATTATTGAAATGGGATATCGTGTAAACTGTTACCTTTCTACGGGTTCCTCATCACAATCTTGCCTCACAATAATCCAGTGTACAATGAAATTTGTATTTTATAACTTTTTTTAATAATATATACTTATTTTACAACCCCAACCCCCCCTCCTTGCAATATATTATATTTCTGACCACATGAAAATAGCTAAAAATGTAGAAAATAAATAATCTGTCCCTGGACTGCTTGAAAATAAATATTCTGTCCTGCAACGGTATGGAAATAAATAATCTGACTCGACAAATTTTGCCAGCTCCCCCTCTTCAAAATCAAATGGTCGTCCCCTTAGCAGTATCGGATAGAATGTTGCAGTTCTTAAAATGATCAGTGTATCCCATGTGAGAGAAAAGCATTTTGGGAATGTATCCGATCTCACAAGGGCAACACCATTCATTGAAAATAAGGTCAGTTTTATTATGACGTCAGTTTTATCTTATGTGGATTTCGTTTACAAATAAATTTACATATGAATTCATGTACGCTGAGAAAACACAACCGGAAATTTACTTACCGTTAGCATTATGTATTTAAAGAAAAGCAAAGCGTAGTCAAAAACCATAAACAAAATGTTTTTTTTTTACCGGAGTGCTAAATTTCTAAATTTCGTATAAATGACGATGCCTGGGCATGGTGTAAGTCAACAGCAAATATATATATATATATATATATATAATATATATATATATATAATATATATATATATATATATATATAATATATATATATATATATATATATATAATATATATATATATATATATACTACTCATGCTCAGGCAGAAACAACAAGATTGAATGATAAACGATCAATATTTATCAAAGGTGCAATTCAAAAGCTCTGTACTGGTAATTCTGCAAGGTTTATCTTTATGAAATAAAATCATATAAGATCATTAATGCATAGGCGTCGGAACCGGGGGGGGGGGGGGGCTTTTTTTGCCAAGATAGACATAGGTGTTGAAAGTTGGGACTTAGCCCCAGACGTTTCTGGCGTGTGTGTGTGTTTTAAGTTGGTTTAGCCCCCCCCACTTTCAATTTGCTTCTGACGCCTATGTAATGTATCAGGAAAATCTATCAAAATACGTCATTACATTAATATTTCTAAAGATTTTATGTGTACACACATAAATATACATACTTGTAGTAATTAAATATTATAAACATACTACCAAAGAAATAATGCTCAATATGATCAAGTCTGTCAATAATACTTCATCAGTTGAGCCCCAATTTTAAGCATGTATTCTAAAGAAAAAGTATCAGACAAGGCCAAATAATAAATCTAAACATATAGCCAAAATCCGTCTAAGTGTAACCACTGTAAAAAAAATGGCTATCTTAGTTTAAGAAGAATTTAGAATTTTAAATGGTACACTCAGTGCAAAACATCCATTTGTTTTACTTGAGTCAAATTGATGGTGAACTGTATCGGCAATCACTATGGTCTGTATCGGCACCGTGACATTAATCGTCAATCACCATGAATTGTGTCGGCAGTTAACCAGATATCGGCAATCACCGTGTCATGTATCGACGGTAACTGTGTCATGTATCGACAGTAACTGTAACATATATCAGCAGTCACGGTTACATGTCTCGGCAATCACCGTGACATGTTTCAGCAATCACATGATATGTATCGACAATCACCTTGACATATATCGGCGATCACAATGAGTCCAACACATGTATATGTATCGGCAATCACCGTGACATGTATCGACGGTAACTGTGGCATGTATCGGCAGTAACCGTAACATATATCAGCAGTCACGGTTACATGTCTCGGCAATCACCGTGACATGTTTCAGCAGTCACATAATATGTATCGGCAATCACCGTGACATACATCAGCATCCACTATGGCATGAAACGGCAGTCACCATGATATGTATCGGCAGTCACCGTGACATATACCGGCATTCACCATGATGTGTATCAGAAATCACCGTTACATGTATCGACAACAACCGTGACATATTTCGACAGTCATCATGATATTTATCGGCGATCAACTTTACATGTCTTGGCAGTCATCGTGATATTTATCCGGAATATCACCTTGACATGTCTCGACAGTCACCATGGAATTTTGATATTTATAGGCAGTCATCGTTACATATCTCGGCAGTCAACGTGACATGTATTGGCAGTCACCGTGATATGTCTCAGCAGTCAACATAATATTTATCGGCAATCACCATGACATGTATCGGCAATCAGCATGACATGTATCGACAGTCACCATGATATTTATCGGCTGTCACCGTGGCATGAATCAACAGTCAACGTGACATGTATTGGCACTCACCATGATATATCTCGGAAGTCACCATGATATATATCGACAATCACCTTGACATATATCGGCAATCACCATGACATGTATCGGCAGTCACCGTGACATGTATCGGCAGTCACCATGCTATTTATCGGCTGTCACCGTGGTATGAATCTAAGTCAAGTTGACATGTATTGGCACTCACCGTGATATATCTCGGAAGTCATCATGATATATATCGACAATCACCTTGGCATATATCGGCAATCACCATGACATATATCGGCAGTCGCCGTGACATGTATCGGCAGTCATCATGCTATTTATTGGCAGTCACCGTTACATATATCGGCAGTCAACGTGACATAAATTGGCAGTAACCGTGATGTCTCGGCAGTCACCATGATATTTATCAGCAATCAGCGTGACATGTATCGGCAGTCACCATGATTTTGTCGACAGTCACCGTGACATGTCTCGGCATTCATCTTTTTTGGCAATAACCTTGGATCCATCACATGTATCTGTAATCACCCTGATATGTATCGGAAATCAGCATTAGATACTTTACCAGGGTTTAAATGAATTATTTTAAATCTGATCCAATATTTAAGAATATTAAGCAAATACATGTGATATAATGATATATACCTTTGAATCTTTAATTATTGTTTTCATGTATAAAAATAACATGCATACTATTTTTTTTTCAGAGAGGAGAAAGACGGTAATGTCAATTCCTATCAGACGGAAGTCATCGAACGAAAACATTTTAAGAGAGAAAATGGTTCACCAGCAAAAGAAAGAAAAGGTAGGTATAGTAATGTTTAAAAAAATCATCATCGTTTAAAATACCGGGAGAAGTAAATACATTTATCTTCCTTTCCGTCAATATATAACCGAAATATCTTTGAAAAAGGCGTAAAAATAACTAGTAGTTGTCATAGTTGTTTTTGGTAGCAAATAACGTGTACCAAACTTTCACTTATAGATATAAAGTTCATTGATAATGGTATCGGCAAAAATATCACATTTACTACAGCTGTGTTCTGTTACAAAATGCTGATATTGTAAATACAAAGTACACTAATAACGATATCATTTGGTCAAAGAATGCAGATTTTAAAAAAAAGGAAGGAAATGTTAAAATCGATAAATGATACCCATGAAGTTTCATTGTTCTAGTTCACTTTACCCTATCACAGACACTTGGAATCCACATACATTGAATTTACCTTATCACAACCACTTTAAATCCACATAATATTACATAGGTCCTCAAAATGACCAATGTGTTGAATGACATTTATAGTAATAACACATAAAAATGATTTTTTTTAAAATATGTACGGACTTTTCATAACCATGTTCGAATACAGCTACCATAAATACGAACGGATATATTTACATAAATATATACGGATACATTCACCATAAATATGTATGGCTACAATTACCATAAAAATGTACGGACACACTTATCATGAATATGTACAGATACATTTACCATAAGTATGTTCATATACATTTACCATAAATATGAACGGATATATTTACTATAAGTATGTACAGATACATTTACCATAAGTATGTTCGGATACATTTACCATGGATATGTACAGATACATTTACCATAAATATGCACGGATACATTTACCATAAATATTTATGGTTTCTTCACGAGGGTTAGGCAACGAGAGGAAAAGGTGGTTAAGTTTTGAAATAATAAGTGAAATTATAATCCTCTCCATATAACACTACCCTTGTTATTATTATGATGATGATGATGATGATGATGATGATTATTATTATTATTATTATTATTATTATTATTATTACTGAAGTTGTTGTAGCCGTTGTTAGTGTTGTTGTCCATGTACTAAAATGATTCTTTATATTTTTGTGATTTAACAAAATAAATTACAACTCATTTTACAGATGAAGATAATTTGGTCAAAATAACCCCCTCTCATGCGAAACAAAACTTTTCCAGAAATAATTCATCTGATAAAAATGTTCAAAAGACAAATCGTAAAAGTAAGTTAGACAGAAAGAATTTAATCAAAGGTCAAAGGAAAGGAAGCAAACAATACAGTAGTGACACTGACGATAAAATTGTACCTGTGCTGCTTGATTTAAAAAAAGATATTGACAAGGTTCTAAATGTCATAGGAAGTAAAAGTTCAAATTCAAAAATCAAAGGCAACAAACTAACAAAGCAACAACAACGTCCCAATCGCTACGTTGATCTCACTGCCATTGAAGCAAACAACAAACAAGGAAATAAGCCTGTCAAACATGTACCTAAGCAGACGACAGGAAAAAGAATAACACAGAAACGACCAGGAAGATTGCAAAAGGAGACAAAACATAAAAATAACAGTTTGCGGGTTGAGAATAAAATCAAAAAGGAAAAAAGCGAAATTTACCCATCCAAAAATTTACGAATTCAAGATAAACGTTACAATTATACTGACGTTAGTTCAATGAACAAAAAAGAGTTATCAAACCTCCTTAAAGAAATTATATTAAGATTGAAAAAAGAGAAGAGATATGAAAAGCAGGAAAACAGAGTTAACAAAAAACTAAATATTGTCGAAAAACGAAGACGAAAAAATCAAATGAAAGGCACGAAAAATAATTACAGAGATAAGAACAGAAAGTATACCAAATATCAAATTGCAAACCACAATTTTGACATTGGTTCTGTTAATGCTAGCCAACCTTTATACAAAAATGATTCAATCTCAAAAAATAAAAAGAAGCAGACTGCTAAGTTAGCACGTCAAATCTTAAGAGACAATGGACAAAAAGTTCTGGAAAATAATTATCGGAAATATAAGAGTAGACGTTACGGAAAGCAGGGCAAAGGGCGTAAGACTCAGAACGGACATGATGGAAAGCAGGACAACAGGCGCAAGACTCAGAACGGACGTAATGGAAAACAAGACAACAGGCGTAGGACTCAAAACGGACGTCAAGGAAAGCAGGATAACAGGCGTAGGACTCAGAACGGACTTGATGGAAAGCAGGACAACAGGCGTAGGACTCAGAACGGACGTCAAGGAAAGCAGGATAACAGGCGTAGGACTCAGAACGGACATTATGGAAAGCAGGATAACAGGCGTACGACTCAGAACGGACATTATGGAAAGCAGGATAACAGGCGTGGGAATCAGAACGGACGTCAAGGAAAGCAGGATAACAGGCGTAAGACTCAGAACAGACATCAAGGAAATCACATATATAGTGCAATTTGATCGACTGCAAAAATCTAGTAATAATCAGCATTTAGCTACGCATAGTCCTCGAGGTCAAAAGTCTCAAAGAATACAGGGCAACAGTGTCAAATGAAAAAGAGACAAAAGCACAAGAAATATAAAAAATCTTAAATGAAGATAGAGAAAAATATAGACTACAAAACATGAAAAAAATATGTTATATTTCATGATTATCAGCTGGTAAAATATTGACTGGCATCAATTTAAAGATCATGCACAAGTTTCATGTGCAATAATAACAGTAACAGTAGTAAATACGTTCTCTAAAACTGGTTACAGTAATGTAAAAAGAACGCATGATATTGCTTAAATGAGTGCAAATTATGATACAAACTTCATGTATTTTTTTAATAAATGAAATGTCACATACTATTTTTTTTATATATCGAGAATTTCTAATGACGTCTACCTTATAAAGTTATATTACTTACACTTTATAAAAGAATGGCGTCTTTCTTATATTACATAAACCATAAAATTATGTTTACCTTATATTACGTTCATCATATACAACAATGACGCCTGCCTTATAATATTACTTAAACCGTATAACATAATGGTGTCTACCTTGTATTACTTAAACCATATAACATAATGATGTCTACCTTGTATTACTTAAACCGTATAACATATTGATGTTTACCTTATATTACTTAAACCGTATACAGCAATGACGTCTGCCTTATATTACTTAAACCGTATACAGCATTGAAGTTTGCATTATATTACTTAAACCGTGTACAGCAATGACATCTGCCTTATATTACTTAAACCGTATACAGCATTGAAGTTTGCATTATATTACTTAAACCGTATACAGCATTGACATCTGCCTTATATTACTTAAACCGTATAACATAATGATGTCTACCTTGTATTACTTAAACCGTATAACATAATGATGTCTACCTTGTATTACTTAAACCGTATAACATAATGATGTCTACCTTGTATTACTTAAACCGTATACCGCAATGACCTTTGCCTTATATTACTTAAAACGTATACAGCATTGACGTTTGCCTTATATTACTTAAACCGTATACAGCAATGACGTTTGCCTTATAATATTACTTAAACCGTATAACACAATGACGTCCACCTTATATTACTTAAACCATATACAGCAATGAAGTTTCCCTTCGATCGTCTCCTTCAGCAATATGCAACTTCTTTCCCATTTCTCAATAAATAAGAAATTAATTTAAATTTGGAAATGTTACTGTTATGTAAAAGTATGAAAAAAGTGCCTATTAAATATTTAAAACATGTATTCCTAGTAAAGTTCAAGTCCATCTAAGTATTTACTTATCCAGCCTATTGGGATGACGTAATTGATAAATGCAATAAATAATGTAATTGTATAATTTATAATCTATGCAAAAACAATGTTATATTGTAATATATCAGGATCCCAACTGTACCCATGTACCTTCCACCTGCAAACAGGAATAAAACACCTATTACATAATATGAAATATCCCCACAGATGTTGTTTTGTAACACAGGTAGGCCCAAAGAAAACAATGTGCGTTATTCGTATAAATTATAGTTCTAATTATTCTAATTTTGTTTAAAGAAACTACATTTTCTTTAACTTCATTTTCAAACCATGCTGCCTGATCTCATCAAACACTATTTGAATATGCCTAAGATGTTCTTCTGAGTCCTTTGAAAATATTAAGATGTCATCCAAGTAAGCAGTGGCAAAGTCCTCACATTCTTGTAATACTATATCCATTTGAAGACAGCAGGAGAATCACTTAACCCCAAAAGCATCACATTAAAAATTAAAATAACCCTTTGTGTCAAGTGAATGCTGTTTTTCTTTACTATCTTCATCCATTTGTATTTGCCAATACCCATTCTTAAGATCTAAACTTGTAAAATGCTTTGCTTTTCCTAACCTAGCTAAGATGTCATCAATCAATGGTAAGGGAAAAGATATAGGTTTCATCATCTTTTTTAAAGATCTCAAGTCCACACACATTTTATTTTTAGATCCGTCATTCTTACCAACCACAACTAATGGAAAAGCCCATGTTGACCTTGACCTTTCTATAATGCCTGCATCTAACATTTCATCTACTGCCTTGTCAATCACTTGTCGTTTGTTAAGGGGCTATTTCTGATTTGTGGATGATCTCCTGTATCTATTTTCATTTTCACTGTACTTGTATGCCCTAATTCTGCATCCTTTTCCGCAAAGATATCTTTGTTTTCTTGCAACAATCTAAAAATACTACTTTTGTACTCTGAAGGTGCACCAATATCTTTAAAAGAATCTATATCTCCTACCGTATTTTCTGGACTTAAGATTGTTGATTCTACTTGCATCTCATCTATTTCTAAAGCTCTTACCTTCCCTATCACTTGACCTCTTTTTCACCTATAACATTCTATAAAATGTGTTTGACAACTAATACTGGAATATTTGTATCTCCTGTTACTTTTCCTATTGACTCTTGAACTGCAAGTGCTGGGTCTCCTAAAATACATCCATCATTGATATTTAATATTTCAAAATTTTCTGTATTTCTTCTATCAAATGCCCTATTTGTTTTAATAAAACATATTGTTTTAGTTTGTGGTTTTTAATGTAGTTGCTTATGACACTCTTAAAAAAGATGATATGTGGGTGTCATCTTCAAATTTGAAATACGTTCTCCCTATTTTCAAACAACCGAGGTCAAAGTATAACCACACTCCATTTTGTCTCAACCAATCCCTACCAAGGATAAAGTTTCTGTTCAAACCATCTGTGACATAAAAATTTTGATTTATGGTCAACTTACTCATCGTAAATTTAATATTTACTACACTTATAACCTTGAGTGACTGACCACTCACTGCCCTGAGATTTGGTTTTTTACTAATAACCCTAGACTTGATGGGAAGATTTTGGAAACACTTTTTACTAATTAACGAAACTTCTGCTCCTGTATCTACTAAAGTTCTAAACTTTTGTTTTTGTATCCAAAATACCCATGAACTAGGATTTCCTGCCAAATGAATTTCATAATTTTGATATAATTTATCACTTTATTTTTTTTTTCTAATTTACTACTACCGCTCTCCTTATTGGCTTCCTTATCAGTACTAGTTTCCCTGTTCCCTATATTGAGACCATTGTTGTCCTAATTGTTGGGTGGGGTTTTCCGAATTTTGTTCACTTTTTGTCTGAGGTGTTGTGTAATTTTGCATAGGTGGCCCTGGAAGGGCCAACATTTGATTGTATGACTGAGCATGTTGGTATTCCAGTTGTTGTCCTAATTGTTGGGTGAGGTTTTCCGAATTTTGTTCACTTTTTGTCTGAGGTGTTGTGTAATTTTGCATAGGTGGCCCTGGAAGGGCCAACATTTGATTGTATGGCTGAGCATGTTGGTATTCCAGTTGTTGAGGTCGAGGGTTGAAGTTTTGTCTATTTTGATAGTTATTTCTATAATTTGCTCTACCCATGCCACGATTAGATGATGGTCCCCGATTATATTGCCAATGAGGTACCCAATTTCGAGCGTTAATTTTACGATTGGGGCAATTTCTTTTGAGGTGACCAATCATATGATCTATCCTCCTGACATAATGTAAAATTTGCTATCTGATTCATTATATTCAGATAGACGTCAATGTTTTGATAGGGCTTAAATAATATATGGTAGACGTCATTGTTTTATATTGTTTACGAAATATCAGGTAGACGTCAATATAGTGTTTAAGTAATATAAGGTAGACGTCATTGTTTGATAGGGTTGAAGAAATATAAGGTAGACGTCATTGTTTTGCATGCTTTAATTAATATAAGGTAGATGTCATTGTTCGATAGCGTTTAAGTAATAAAAGGTAGACTACTTTGTTTGATAGAGTTTAAGTAATATAAAGTAGACGTCATTGTTTGATAGGGTTTAAGCAATATCGGGGAGATATAATTGTTTGATAGGGTTGAAGTAATATAAGGTAGACGTCATTGAGCAATATCGGGGAGATATAATTGTTTGATAGGGTTGAAGTAATATAAGGTAGACGTCATTGTTTTATAGGGTTTAAGTAATATAAGGTAGATGTCATTGTTCGATAGGGTTTAAGTAATATAAGACCAATGATGTCTACAATATATTACTTAAACCCTGTAAAACAATGACGTCTACTTGATATTGTTTAAACCCTATAAAACAATGACATCTACTTGATACTGTTTGAACCCTGTAAAACAATGACGTCTACCTTATATTACTTAAACCCTATAAAACAATGACGTCTACTTTATATTATTTAAACCCTATCATACATTGTCTATCTGAAAATAATTAATCATATAGCAAATTTTACAGTATCACATGACTGGTCACTTCAAAAGAAATTGCCGCAATCGTAAAATTAACCCTCGAAATTGTGTACCTCATTGGCAATATAATCGGGGACCACCATCTAATCGTGGCCGCGGTACTGTATAATTGATGAAGTGAGCAGAATTAAACGTTATGTGTACCAATCAGAATGAAATCCAATTTACTTGTACAATTTTTTTTTTAGATGTGACTATATCCCGGATTTATGCTTTTATGGGAATATCGTTGCTAAGTTCTTTCCAACTTTTGCTTTCGGCATCTGTTTTGAATAACGTGGCTGTATATGAATAGAAAGTTTTGGATTTCAGGATTTCGCACGGTAAAATGGATGACACTATTGTTACTCCATTTGTTTTGAGGGTTTCCTAACTGAACAATAGCCATTGACAATCGTCGGAATATCCAATACACAAAGACCACGAATATCTTACTGGTCATATGTCATATGTAGCCTTTGAGCAGCGCCCCATGTTGTTGACACTAAAGAGCTCATAACAACCACGAGAGCTCATTAAAGGGAGATAACAATGACAGATGTTTATGCTAAAAACTTCTCAAACTCAAACTTTCATGTTTTATATCTAATTTACTATTCATATACCCATGGATTTTATGTTCTTTTCTTTGTATTCTTATCAGTGCCATTCTAAATATATCTGAGTTTAGACATGAGAAAAATAAACAAATAAAAGTCAAAATAGTGCTATTTATTGCCATTTTTGAGAGAATTATTACTTCTCTAATCGAATATATCATTTTAAAAGCAATGTTGCTCTCTGAACGCACTCCACCTAGAAACGTTAGAGGTATTAGAAAATATCTAAACCAGGTTTTAAGTTTTACTTTCCGCGATTTTAAACAAATTCCTAAATTTTCACTGTTTAGGGTCGGTTGTCATCGAAACAATGCATCGGACAAAACAACTATGATTGCATTTTTGCTACACAGATGTAGATCTACCTATCTAGCTAGATTCCATTGATATTTTTTCCATGTGTGCCACAGGATTTTGGTGTTTACAGAGAACTGTTCTTAAACGTTTGAAAAATTACATGCAACGGCACGTTTAAGTTAGTTGGTCTAAAAGTATGATTATCAGCAAGTTATCCTTCCTACTGTAAAATTGGCAAAATTGTAGTTACGGGAATGTGTCAGTCGACCGACAGTATGATGGATCATTTATATAGTTAATAGGGGAGTTTTTTGATAACCAGTTACAAGGTAAGAAAGATAACTCTCACATATATTTAGGTGAAAACATAATTACTTCCCTTTAGTCATCAGACAATAATATTCCAATCTGTAATTATACTGACTTTTTAAATTTACATCTTTCATGAAATTCGTCAAGTAATATATACAAATACTTATTTATGGGAAAACAATATTCTTCATCTTCTTTGGTTTATATATTTGTTTTGTAATCTTCGTAGATAATACGAAATATATAAAACACTTGATAGAATACGGAACAAAACGTTATTTACAAATATATATATATATATATATATATATATATATATATATATATATATATAAAAACAATGTATTTTGGGCAATGGTATCTGGCTCTGTTTCAATAGGTCGTTTGTAATGAACATTAGCAATGATATATAGGCCTGTTAAAGTGGCTCTGTAAGATTACCACTGGCTGTTATGGCAGGTCTTTCTGATTAACACTGGCTCTGATATATATACCTCTTAAAGTGGATCTTTGTGATTACCACTGGCTGTGATATATAGGTCTGTTTGGTAAGCCTGTGTGGTGAACATTGACTCTGATATATAGGTCTGTTATGGTAGGCCTGTGTGGTGAACATCGACTAGATGATATATAGACCTGTTATGGTAGGCCTGTGTGGTGAACATCGACTAGATGATATATAGACCTGTTATGGTAGGCCTGTGTGGTGAACATCGACTAGATGATATATAGACCTGTTATGGTAGGCCTGTGTGGTGAACATCGACTAGATGATATATAGACCTGTTATGGTAGGCCTGTGTGGTGAACATAGACTAGATGATATATAGACCTGTTATGGTAGGCCTGTGTGGTGAGCATTGACTCTGATATATAGGTCTATTACAGTAGGTCTGTGTGGTTAACATTGACTCTGATATATAGACCTGTTATGGTAGGTCTGTGTGGTTAACATTGACTCTGATATATAGGTCTATTACAGTAGGTCTGTGTGGTTAACATTGACTCTGATATATAGGTCTATTACAGTAGGTCTGTGTGGTTAACATTGACTCTGATATATAGGTCTGTTACAGTAGGCCTGTGTGGTTAACATTGACTCTGATATATAGGTCTATTACAGTAGGTCTGTGTGGTTAACATTGACTCTGATATATAGGTCTGTTACAGTAGGCCTGTGTGGTTAACATTGACTCTGATATATAGGTCTGTTACAGTAGGTCTGTGTGGTTAACATTGACTCTGATATATAGGTCTGTTACAGTAGGTCTGTGTGGTTAACATTGACTCTGAAATATAGGTCTGTTACAGTAGGTCTGTGTGGTTAACATTGACTCTGATATATAGGTCTGTTACAGTAGGTATGTGTGGTTAACATTGACTCTGATATATAGACCTGTTATGGTAGGCCTGTGTGGTAAACATTGACTCTGATATATAGGTCTATTAAAGTAGGTCTGTGTGGTTAACATTAACTCTGATATATAGGTCTATTACAGTAGGTCTGTGTGGTTAACATTGACTCTGATATATAGGTCTATTACAGTAGGCCTGTGTGGTGAACATTGACTCTGATATATAGGTCTATTACAGTAGGTCTGTGTGGTGAACATTGACTCTGATATATAGGTCTATTACAGTAGGCCTGTGTGGTTAACATTGACTCTGATATATAGGTCTATTACAGTAGGCCTGTGTGGTTAACATTGACTCTGATATATAGGTCTATTACAGTAGGCCTGTGTGGTTAACATTGACTCTGATATATAGGTCTATTACAGTAGGCCTGTGTGGTTAACATTGACTCTGATATATAGGTCTATTACAGTAGGTCTGTGTGGTTAACATTGACTCTGATATATAGGTCTATTACAGTAGGCCTGTGTGGTTAACATTGACTCTGATATATAGGTCTGTTACAGTAGGTCTGTGTGGTTAACATTGACTCTGATATATAGGTCTATTACAGTAGGTCTGTGTGGTTAACATTGACTCTGATATATACAGTAGGCCTGTGTGGTTAACATTACTCTGATATATAGTCTGTTACAGTAGGTCTGTGTGGTTAACATTGACTCTGATATATAGGTCTGTTACAGTAGGCCTGTGTGGTTAACATTGACTCTGATATATAGGTCTATTACAGTAGGTCTGTGTGGTTAACATTGACTCTGATATATGAACCAATATTCCCTAGATAATATTCAAAACAAAAGACATTTTTATTTTTCATAAATATTATAAACGTAATACCTAAGGTACAATGCTCAAAACGATCGTTCCTGTCAATTAGATTCAATGCATTGATTATGTGCGGAAATGTGTTAAACGACAGCAAATGTTAACAGGGCTAAAAATAGATTGAAATAATTAGGAATACAAATCATATTATCCGCATCAAAAATATTTTTATATTCAGGATTTCAGGACATTAAAGTGGACTGTTAATTTAAAATACTGGATATGCAATGCACACTGAATATTCTCACTAAATAGATAATTGTTTGTTTAACGCCCCACTCAAGAATCTTTCACTCATATGGAGACGTCAGCAAATGCCGGTGAAAGACTTCAAATTTTGGTCTATGCTCGTCAATTACGGCCATTGAGAAGTGAGGGTTCTTTAACGTGCCGACACCTATTGTGACACGCTATCTCGGTTTTTACTGTCTCATCCGAAGGACAGGAAACCAACCTGCCACCGGCTGGACTCGAGCTCCCGATCTCACGATCAAGAGTCGAGCACGCTGCCGACTGAGCCAAGCCGGCTCCAAGTAGATAATTAAATAAAACAACAAGACCTTATAACCTTTATACACTGATTTGAAAATGTATAAATTATGAGTGTTCGATCAGCAATCGCTGATTCGAGTTACAAAAAAGGTACCGTTGATAATGAGGTGTTAGACTAATGGTGTTGCACACTGACATTTTCACGACAAGTAAACAAAATATTTTGTCTCGTTGAAGAATAATATATGTGGCACTGCATCAACAAGTTCAAATGGACCGATTTATCTCACTAAGACAAAAATTATACCGAGGGAGTCTAAATATTGTTAACAATGCAGACGAGGAATGAATAAATGAAAGACGGCATCGAAACTTTCCTTTTCAGTCTGAATCATGATCTTTTAATTGCCGTCAATTTATTTCGTTCGTCGTGTCAAACTTTGTCTGAAATTTCTCTTTTTAGTGAAATTTGTTTCTACTAGTACAAAAACAACACTGTGGTCACTAATATTTCTGTCGACGGGTACGACGTCGTTTTAATGGTGTCACAAGGGTCCAAAAGTGTCTGTGCAGTGTCAGTTACACTGGTCAGGAGGTCAATGATATTTTTCATGTTATAGCGAGTGGAAATCTGATGGAATTCATTTTTTGTTCGTGTTCAGCATATCAAGTATTAAATTGGTTGCTGTTTCAAAAGCTAAATTTAAAGAATAGTCCAGACGGTGTCATGTACCAGAATTATTTGTTATCCATTGAGGTCTATATATATTCCCAAGGAAGTAAATACATGTAGTATATTTACTTGATATTGAATCTATATGTTTTCGTCGTTGCCAATCTCCAAATCAGATCGGCGAATTACAGAAATGTTTGCATGTACATATATTGATACTTCTCTTCTAAACATAATCTGTCCTTTCTAAAAATTATTGAAAAATTATCTAATTTGATTGAGTGATCGGACACTGAAGGGTCGAGATGTGTTTTAGTAAGACAGAGTATATCTATGTCATCTGTAAAAGACTGGAGGAATTCTATTTTGTTACGAATACTTCTATAGTTAAGATGCATTATATTGATACCAGTCGTAACTAATGAAGTTGTATCTTCAAATGATGATGATGATGATGATGATACCATTGATAATGAGGAGTTTTGAAAATTAGGAATATATTTTCTTGGACATCACCGGAGATCAAGAGCAAAAAAGAAATTATAGTAACATAGGCGTCGGAACCGGGGGGCTAGGGGGGGGGGCTAACCCCCCCACTTAGCCCCGCCCCCCCCCCTCGGCCACTTAGCCCCCCCCCCCAACTTTTTTGCAAAGATAGACATAAGTGTTTAAAAATTGGGGCTTAGTCCCAGACGTTCTGGCGTGTGTATGTGTTTTAAGTTGGTTTAGCCCCCCCACTTTCAATTTGCTTCCGACGCTGATGAGTAACATAGGTGTTTATGCCCATACTGTACATGGATGCAATTGAGAAAAAATATATAAACCCAAGCTTTTATACTATTAATAAATATATTATAGAATGACTCCGGATTTTTTGTACATTTGATACGTGAACCTCATACAAGTGGTTCGAAAAAGAAGTGCACCCTCAGAGCACCTCCACTGTTTAAAGCAATACTGTTGATATAGCGTCAAGTAAGAGAGACGTCTGTGGGCGCCCTCCTTTGAAGTGAAATACGTAACAAAAATTAAATGAGCTGGAGCTACAAACGGGTCAAGGAACATACAAGTAAATACAATAAATATTATAAAACGACGTGAAATGGTAGGAAAAAAAGGTGGTTGAATACAACATGAAGGTTTCGTGGCATGTACTTCATGACATGCATGAGAACAAATGGGCGATGGATAGGAATAAATGAATTTGTGCAGTAAAATTAAACTACGCACAGAACTTACGTGAAAATTCAGTGTGAAATGCGTGTGACTGATTGTGGCAATTTTATTCTAGCCACCAGATGGTCTCTTTGGAATATATAATGAGGTAGAATATCACATAAAATTTTCACCTACGACAAGTCATATCGCTTTAAGAGACCACAGTAATCAGACCACTTTGAGTCAGATAGGTGGTCTTGATAGCGAGGTTAAACAAGAAGTTGGAAAATTGGTGAAAATAAATTACCAAATTTTTGGCGCCTCGCTACGCTCCGCCAAATCAACTTTTTACTCTTCCTTCCCTCTAACTTCAAATCATAGATTCGTCCCGGATTTGTCTATATATTTTGAATTTCATGACTTTTGACTACGCTTAGTTTTATTTCACTATATCTCTAAAGTGTTTGCCCTACATCTCAGAAAAATTTTATTTGCGTTTCCTAAGTATGTATGAATATGATCAAAATTTTTACTATATCAAAATGTATATGATTTTCCCTACATTGTTATTATCAGCTGGATATATAAAAATTTAATCATCTATGATATCCAATTCTTTGCACTGAATGAACACACGTATATGTACAGCATCTGGCCATCCCCCACTCCAAGAAAAAAAAAATTACTTCCTCTCATTGAAAATTCCTGGATCCACCCATTTGGTTGAAGACATAGTTCAATGTCTGTCTCCACCCATTTGTGTGTGTTTGTACAATTACCAAATACTAGAAATTGAACTTTGAATAGTGTTTTACGCTACACTCAACATTTTTGCCAGTTATATGGTGGTGGTCATTTTTTATTATTTGAGGAGAGAACTAGTTAACAATAGTAGTAATAGGCAGCTCCAT